>JAQIXU010000531.1:0-30766 GCA_034701245.1 Strigamia transsilvanica | reverse complement strand
ATTTAAAATGGAAATTTTGAAGAAAAATATTTAAAATGGAAATTTTGAAGAAAAATATTTAAAATGGAAATTTTGAAAAAAAATATTTAAAATGGAAATTCTGAATAATATTGAAAATAAAAATTTTGAAAAATATTAAAAAGTAGAAATTGATAACAACAAAATATTAATAATAAAATAATAATAATAATAATTTTTCAAAAAAATAGAATATTCAATTAAATTACCTGACAACAAAAATAGCAGCAATGATAACTATACAGCCGCAAACACTACAAATGGCGATGACTTTCCAATCAGGTTTCGATATGCATATCTCCCCTTCAAATCCGCAAGGAGGAATGCTGGATGGCGGTTTGTCCCCAATCCAATGAATGGGCACAGTTAACTCGAATTCCTAAAAAAGAAAAGCAAAAAAAAAAAAATTTACAACCCCTTTCGCTCGACCTCTTATTGATCGAAAAGACTTGAGCAAACACCCCGAAATCTTAATAGACTTGCAACCCAACCTCATTCTCTCACAGAAGGATTTTCAAAACCCAATTACTTTATTTCACCCAAAGATGATCTTTTTGAGCCGCGCATTTTCGTCAACAGGAAATATTCGCGACCAAAACCGATTATTTCCCGCATTCGAAGCGCAATAAAATCTCACTGGAATAGAAGAGTTTTCTCTATAGATAAATCCACCGACGGGTTTCATCCTTCGCTTAGCCGGCGAAGTTTCGTCCTCGACTAACGCCAACACCGTATAGTTTCCTTCCGAATCCCCATTTTCATCCACAAACACTGTGGAGCCTTGAATACCTGCCAAATAAATCCAAAAATAAATTTAAAAAAAAAAAAAAATTTTTTCGTATAAAAAAGTCAAACTTTTCACATTTCTCATCAGAAAAATAATCAAAAAATCAAATTTTTTGGAATACAAATTGACCTGCTTACTCTCAAAAAACCGTCCTCTGATGCGATTGAAGATGGCCGTTCCATTTCGAGGGTCATCTCCCTTCGCCAAAACTTCGCTCAATGCGCGCGCATAAATCATGACGGCATCGTACGCGTGAGCGGCATAAATGGGCACCTAAAACAGATAATTCAGTTATTGATGTGACAATTCAACAAATCTCCATTTTATTTATTCAATTTTCGTCGCTAAAAAGTTGGTCGCTAAGGGTACACCATCTTAAAAATATTGGGAAGCGCGCTTTATGTTATGATGGCTGAGATGTGTTGAAATATTTACGCCAATAAGATTCCAAACGGCGCGTTTGGGCTAAATAGGCAAACTTCAGCGATGATTGGAGGTAATTAAAGCTACTTAATTTGGGGAATGGGCACTTTGGCAGTGATTTCAACTTAGTTTTGAGCAATTAAGGCTTTGCGCGAGTCGGTTGCACCTGAACTGTGTCGAAGATCTTTTCATTGTAGGGGATTTGAATAAATTTAGCCATTTCGATTTTCAGCTTCGCTTTGAAGTCGGCGTATTCAGAACTGGTTGCTGCGTACGGCGTCACTTTCAACACTGATCGAAAGGGTTCAGTGATGGATGAAGTTGGAACGTCGCCATCGATTTCTACGAATTTGTAATCCGATGCTGCAAAAATAAACAAAAATTTAAATCCAAATTTAAAAAAATACTTATTAATTTTTTTCAATCGAACTTACGTTGTAACATGTATTGATACGGCATTGTGACATTGTAAACTTCATCGTCCACGGATATAATCACGTAATTGCCGTGCGCCAACATGCCTGCATTGTACATAAGTCGAACGAAATCCACCAGGGCAATGTTGTCGCCGATAAACACATAAACTGAAAAATGACCCAACGGATGAGAAACAGTGGCGTAGTTTTTTTTCTTCTGGTTTTTGGTCGTTTTTCGCAATTTTATGACTTTTTTCTGCTGTTTTTGACAGTTATTTTGCCGCCCTCTGATGAGAAAAGGGCCCCACAAGTCATAAATCCTGTGGCGATGCTGGGCAGTGTCCCCGATGACAAATGGAAAATTTCTTATGGGTGTTTTTCTTTACAATCCAATCAAACCATTTTTGTTGTACACTGTTATTAAGCTGGTTAAAGAACTTGATACAGTGTTGACAGCATTAAAGAGCCTTGACTTTTGGTCACTGAATCGAAATCAATCATTTCTTAAGAGCTCGACACGAATAATAAAAGAAAGTCGTTCAACTCAGCGCGTTTCGAGGGCAGTAAAAGGGTCAGTTTATACTTGAAAACACCACATACTTAACGGTAATATCTATCATACCTGTTAGCCTACAATTTTTTGTTTTTAGAAAACCCGATGCTCAATAATCGATTTTTGTGTTATTGGACAAGAAAAAAGATTAATTGAAGCTTTGTTTTTGCTTACGAAGCTGGTCTGCCAATAATACCGCATTAAAATCTTGTAGATGCGCAGAGTAAATCACAAAACCAAAGTTGTTGACCGTTCTCAATGTAATTATGTCGTGCAAATTGGATGTCTCAAGTTTGTGGATAATTACAGGTCACTGTAAAAATCTACAAGCAGTGGAGTAGCAATCGGGGGTGCCACACTTGTGGTTGACACGGCCCACTAGGGGGCCCATAAGAGGATGAAAATAACGACTGCCGTATTACCCTATGTGGCATGAGTTTGACCAGACTGCCGGTAAGCCCTGCTTATGCCAGCACTGTTTTTACCGTTTTTCCGGTAGTTTTTACTTGGTATTTCCAAAAGTTGGTAATTTCGCTTATAGCGGCATGCTGCTTAAAGCGGGGGTAATACGATATACATCTAGACCAGGGTGGTCCAACGTGTCACTAGAAGCGGGCCGCACGAGCGGTTGTGGTCTTAACTCACTAGCAGCACACTATACATTGCTGCAATGATCATTATCTAGTCAATGTAAATGGAACATATACAGTATATACATGTGAACACAAAAAAATTGTTTAGAAATTTAGACTTTGTTAAATTTCTGTAATTTTCGTCGAATTTTTAATGTTTTTTAAAGATTTTTCTTATTTTCCGTAAATTTTTTTCAAACTGGCGCGGGCCGCCAGAAAGGTGGGCCACGTGTTGGACCACCCTGATCTAGACTCTAGGTGCGTCCAATCCATGAAAGGACAAGTGACTTTTCCTTTCCTTCCCTTCAAAAAAGTGACTTTCGAATGAACGCAGGCCGAGCATGCGTGTCATTTGAAAGTACATAGGTGCATTCAAAACACGAAAGAAAAAGTGGCTTTTCCTTTCCTTCTTTTAAAAAAAGTGATTTTCGTATTGAACGCATCATTTGACTTTTCCTTTCCTTCCTTTTAAAGTGGCTAAACAATGTGAAGAAACTGAAGAAAGTAGATCGAGATCTACTTTCTAAGGCTAACTTTCTTTAATTTGTGACGTAAATGCGTCCCTTCCGGCTTCAGAAAGAAAAGAAAGTCACTTTCCTTACTTTCCTTTTGTGTTTTCAACGCACCTAGTGACAAAGAAAGTCAGGAAAGTAGATCGCAATTTACTTTTGTAGGTTGACTTTCTTTAATAGTGATGTAAAAAGCGTCACTTCCGCCTTCCAAAAGAAAGAAAAAGGGAGTTTCCTTCAAGAATTGAACGCAAGTGTAATTTATGGGGTGTGGTTTTGATTGAAAGATCAGGTTTGTTGATGGTATGTATCATCATTTGAATGCTTGCAGGAAAAAAATTATACTGATCTTGTCCTCGCAAAACAATGCCCATTTGTGTAGTATACAACATTAGTAATTAAATGTTGTTAACTTACCGCTTATCTAATATTTTCAATGAAATAAACCAGGGGGTTCGCAGCTGTGAAGCTTTTGTGATATGTAAACTCACAAATTTATTTCCTCTGTTGCCTAATTATGAAATAAATACATTTGTGGTCTCTAAAAGCCTTTAATTTAAATTTATTTCACCAACGGGATTTTTCAAAGTCTATGTGTTTATTTTGGCATGTTTAAAGGTTACTTTTTAAGTGTAGGTGTTTTATTTTTGTCTTTACAATCGAGTTGCAGGGCAGTTGCATTTATTTTCACCAAACACTCTCGTAAATCATTCGTAAATCTCATTTTAAATCGTTCAAACAACCAACTTATCTCAACTTTAAGTATGTAAATAATGAATAGCAACTGTAGTTTTTTTTAAAAACTCACTTCTCGTCTTCCTGTATGTTTTTTCTATAGTCTCTTTGATTTCCTCCTGCAACGATGTTAGGTAATCAGGCAGAAAAAGAACAGATTGCACTGTCACCCCATTTTCTTTGGCTAAACCCTAGAGAAAAGAATTTGCATCATTTAACGAACACAAAGCCTCATTAGGATTGCTTTTAAATCGCTTTTCAATATTTATGAACCACTGGTGAGAGCTTAATTAGCCATTACTTTTCAACCACATTCGGACAGCTCTCAAACATTTAAGACAAATCTTATCTCGAGATATATGTGATTTATTGGTGCCGATGTTCATAGATACCGAAATTAGCGCTTGCTGAGAATTTCATAAATTTCATAAATCAAACGATGTTTAGGATGAAAAAATTGATTTTGCGGCAAAATATGCAGAGCACGGTTTAAACGACAACTTACGCGTAATGCTTCGGCGATCTCCAGCCATACCGATCGATGACCCACAATCATAGTTATATGATTCCAATTATAGGTTTGCAATAAAGCCAAAACAAATTTGGAAACTTTGCTGCTTGGAGGCAAAGTCCGAGCAAATGTTGGAAATTGAGTTTTATCAGATACTCGTCTATCTGAGCATTTCTGTAATTAAAATACAAACACAAAGGTTAATTATGTAAGAAAATAAAAGCAATAATCGATGGCTGGAAAACCTGGTTGATATTACAAAGTTTTACCTGTCTCATGTCAACATGATTGATTGCATCAGCTGTATGTTGAATAAGTAAAAGTTAAATGGGAAAATGTGTGGGACATTAAAATGCTAAAGAGGAAGTAATTTGATGTATATTGTGATACAGTTCCTTTAAGGTATGTAATAACAGCAAATGTATTTCATTTTATTTTTTTTTTGTATATGTAAATATTTTCATGGAAACAAAAAAACTTGACATTTATCCTTCCCAACTGTCAATTGCAATTGATTTCCACTCAGCAGGAAATCCATACTCCTAAATTCAACACAAGTCAGGAAAAGTGAATGTGTGTTTCTCTATCCAATTCCACAGCAACTGTTTTATAGCTATGGCTTGTGAGGCAAAGACCTAACCAGAAAAATAGTTTTTTTTTCTTTTGTAGAAATTGCCTTTGCAGAGAAAAGCTCCATTAGGGCAGAAGATGTTTCACACTTGTGTGAATATGAAAACAGCAAATCAAACTGCATAGAAAGAAATCAGCTAAAAATAACTTGTAGATCTAGTTCTGGTTGAGTACGTTCCCTACTGGCTGTCAAAGCTCCTGCAACACTCAAGCATCATCAGTGGTGTAATACCTAAGAAATACCGCCATCCGGTTCAGCTTCTTGCAGGAAAAGCCCCAGAAAATAAAATTACAGTTATTTATTTTTAAAAACCGGAACACCCATTAGCGATACAAAATTGCCCAAAAAATTAGCCGTAATGCACCGAATGGCGGAACTGGAAACTATCTATCGACGCACTTCCTTCGAATGGAACCAGAACTGCCAAATACTTAGGTCGAAGTGTGAACCAGTACTCTTTGGCGGAAACATTTTAACGCCATCTTGTTCTTAATAATCAAAAAGTTATTGATTTTATAGAAAAAGTTTGAATACGTGTATAATTTCGACAGAAATTAAACCAATTAAACTACAGTGGAACCTCGCATAACGAGCACATTTCGTTCCGGAGTGTTACTCGTTTTGCGAAACACTCGTTAAGCGAAACAGGAGAGAACGTCATTCGCTATGCGAAACGTAGCTCGTTAAGCGAGTCATTTTTTTAGAATTCGCATTGCTCGTTATGCGAATTACTCGTTTTGCGAGGTGCTCGTTATGCGAGGTTCCACTGTACTCTCATTATAAGCAATTGATTGATTTTTAAAAACCAGGACATTTTTGCACCTGAGAAAGTTTTTCAAGTCACCGGGACTATCCGAGTTTTACCGGGACGTCTGATCACCCTGTCTATGATGTTATTTCCATAATGGATAACAGTTCTGTTCATGGCCCACCACAGCTTATTTTTAAAGGAGGCCTCAACATTAGGTGCCTGGGGCCTCAAAATTAGGTTCTGCCTGCGGGCTGAAAATCAGGTTGCACCTGGGGCCTCAAAATCAACTTGTGCCTGAAGCTTCAAAATTTGGCCTTGAAATCAGGATGTGCCTGGGGGCCCCAAATCAACTTGAGCCTGAAGCTTGAAAATTGGGCCTTGAAATCAGGCAGAAAGTGCCTAAACAGAGCACATGCACCAAATGATTAAGATAAATCTTGAACTTTTAATTTCCGGTAAAATAATGTTCCAAAATATCTCATGGAACTTGAGCTCGGTGCAAGGGCATAGGAAAATCTATGCTACAAGATATAAAAGCCATTATGGGAGTTCCGCGCGGGTAACCAGGTCAAGATAATTTTTTTTCTGGAGCACAAAAAAACTAAAGTGGTCAATTAAAAAAATCAATTAGAGGATTCTCATTTCATTTCTGCTACCCCATTTCTTTTACTGCTCAATCTGCAGTGTGAGATAACCTTTACACATGTCTTTCATATATTTAATTATAAAAGTTTGCAATAACATGAGTCTAGAGTTGATTCTCTTGATAAACTGGTCCCATATTGAGTTTTCTCACTGCTAAAGAAATCTTTAATGGTGATAGATTTCCCCTTCTGACTCATGGAAAAATGGAATAATAGGTAATTAGGTATGTTGGTGTTTTTGTTAGTTTTACAACTGTTGGGAACAGCTGAGTATTTTTAAATGATGTAAAAGGTGTTTCTTTATGTTTCTGTGGATGCCAACAGACTGCATGTCTGTTTGTTGGCTCTTTTTTATTATTCACTCTTTTTATGATGATTCCACTTTGTGCTCTTTCACCTTCTTGAAGAATGGAGTGTTGCTATTTATAATACAGTTTATCAATGTGTGTATCACTAAAGGTGCAATCTGCAGTTTAATAGATTATGGGATTAAAATGGCATGTTATGTAACTGAATTTTATAAATAATAAAATGAAATAAAATAAAATAAAATAAATAATTCAATCCAAATAGAGATTTAAAAATAAATTCAGATCTGGAACTTGTTTCAATTGGCGTCCCACTGTGGTGTTTGAATTACTCCACCCACACTTCTTGGAAAGTTTAAAAAAAAAAAAAAGTTTCTGATGAGTTTTCTTTGTTTCTGTTTTTTTTAAATGAATAGATTTATGTCACAAGTTTTGCTCACAGATTTATAACTTATTGGAATCCACGTCACGTTTATGGCATTTACTTTATCTTGGCGGCAATGGCAACCAAGCACCTGAGACCCACAAATGTGCTCATCACAATTCATTGCAATAAACGTTGACACTTTATTACAACTACCCAACAAAAAGCACACAAAAATCAATGTGCTGTATAAACACTTGGCCTTTGTTTTTTTTATTTAATATTTTGTTATTAGTTTTGCTTTTATTGTGTTTATCCTGTTTTTGAAATGCATTTCCTTCATTTCACTTCATCTATCCCCATGCAGGTAATTTAAATTAGCCCAAAGTCACTATGTTTATTGCCTTCAAGTTAATTAACATTGGCAATTCAACATAACCCTTGAGGAATTGAACTTTCAAGTCAAAATCTAAATCCTCCCATATATATTTTACCCACAAAATGTTTATTTATCCAAACAAATATCACTCTTCAAAGGGTTATTCACAGAAGATTATTAGATAAACTTTTTTTTATTGATGTGTTATTTTTAAACCATGACTCACAAAAATTAATTTCAATTTAAAAAAAAATATATATATATATATGATAAAATCCAGTTTCTATACACTTGACCTTGTAAACAACTACCCTTAAGCCTTGACATTGAAACAGATGAAACAGGTGTGCTACCAAGCAAAAAAAAAATTCTTTAAAAAAAAAAAAAAAAAAATTGAAAAAAATAATAAAAATCAACCCCAAATAGCAAAGTTGGTTAGTTTCCCCCACATGCACCTCCTTATCACAATCCACAAACCAAACAGCACAATCACTCGCAATAAATGAGATGTACTCACATAAGTTATCATAGGCAGATTCCACGCCGCGGCAACCAACGCCTCCGAATGACAACTTTCATCCGGTCCTATAAAAGCCACCACACCGCTCTTCATCCAACTGGTCATGTGTCTGATGGACATGTAGCTGCCCGAGCCGCCCGCATTCTCCAACGAATAATTGAGAGTGTGCGACGGGAGCAGCCGTCCGTCCGAATTCACCTTATTCACCGCCAACGGAACCGCACCGGCAATCAGTTTGCCCTCCGCAGCAAAAGGTTGTAAAAAGCCGATGACAAGTTGGTCGGTCGCAGGTGCGCACAATGTGCCCGACCACAAGAGAGCGAGGTGGACGACGGTGCCGCAAAGTGCACGGGTTGCCATGAGTGTCCTGGGTGTTGGGGGCGCTTTTCAGGTGGGCAGGAAGAAGAGGAGGAGTGCGGGAGCATCGCAACGCTCGCGTGGCTCGGTCAAGGAAAGAGTCGCGGTGAGAAGAGGGGACGAACACGAGGCGTCATCATCGCCCATCGCCGGCTCCTGACAAGCTGCAGCAAAGCCTGCACGCACTTATTATCAGTTTCAATCTTCTCCCAGCATCCCGTGCGATGCGCGCTGTTTGCGGGCGGGCGGTGCAGCGCCGCGTGCGGCTGGTGGCGGAATGCGGTGAGTTTGGGTCGGAAAATTGAAATTTTTAATTTTGTTGAAAAAGTGATGTTTTTGGATTGGTTTTTGTTTTTGTTTGTTTGGGTTTGCGGCGGTGGTTTGATGGGTGTGTGAAGTCTTACGCCGGTCTGGTAGTTTTCCACTATTTGCGTCACGCAGCCGAAAAGCAAATGGCGATGACCCCTGAATCAGATTGGTAATAAACTTCGCGGTTTGTTTGATTGGTTTTTTTTTTTTTTTTTTCTTTCTTTAAACGATCGAAGCAAACCGCTTAAAATCGAATTATTACAGGTGTATAATTGTTTGGGAGTAATTAACTCGGCAAGTGTGTTCGATTCCACACAAGTTGCGTCACGTGACATGAATGTGGTTTTTCTAACCGTAATGGAAGAAAAGAAGTGAATAATGTCGCAGGTGAAAGTGCAACTTCCCGATGTGATTGATGTGTTTTGGGTGAATAAATCTGATCAACATTAGGATGTACAGTCCATTATTTATTATATACACCGATCTGATATGACAAGGTAAAATGATAAGTGATAGATTAAAATTTAAAAAAAATAATCTATTTAAGTTAAATAAATAAATAAATAAATAAATAAATAAATAAATAAATAAATAAATAAATAAATAAATAAATAAAAAGTGGATTGCTTTGATGTCCTCGTTTTGTATTTTGGATTCAGTTCAGTTGGATAGTGTCATCATAAAACATTGATGTTGATGTTTCACTAGAAGATTTTGTTTTGAAATCACTCTAGATGAAACAGAGATATCTGGCTTGGAGCACCAAAATCCACTATCTCCAAACCGTCTAATTCAATAAAGATGACCACGTAATGCAACTCATCCGAAATGACGCTGAGTGCATGCTCATGAGCCATTAGTGGCGTACAGACAAGTGGAGCAATTGCATGTATACGCCCAGATTCACCACAGCTCTAAGCAATGGGTGATTTTAATTCATCCAAATAAGTTTTAAAAATGCATTGCTTCTATGGAAAGCTTGAAAAACATCAGATGGACGACAGGCTATTACGTCATTTTCGTCAATTCAGTGCTTGTGAATAAAAGCCAGCCCAAAAGTCCGCTCAATTCTGAGAGGATAAGTGACTGAGATTTTGGAAATGACCAATAAAAGTAGATTGGGCAGGCGCCAATGGTTCTTATCGAAGTGATTTATGCATTGCGCATGTGCAATTGTTTCTTTTTCGAATAAGATTGGTGGCAATTGGAAATATTCAGAACTTGCCGTCAGGGCCGGCCGGGCAATAAGCGGGCCCTTGTGCGAACTTTCTCATGCGGGGCCTGATTTAACGGGTTGATTTTTGATTTCCGAAGCATGTTGGAATTTTTATTATCGTCATCTGTTTGCTTTTTATTGTTAGTTTGACTTATTTCACTCTATTTGATCCAGTTAAGGCGCGGTGAGAGCAAAGTGAGAAGGGATTTGGCTCGACTGCATTAACAGTTCTTTTAGAAGCATTAGTAGGTGCATTCAAAAAATCTCGCGTCAGCTAACTCGACTGTTTCGTGCAACAAATTGTCACATGACTTCCGCAAAGTGTCGCGTTAGCTGATTAAAACTTCCTAAAACTGACACGGGGAACTTTCCACGTGTTCAGAGCACTACACGCGTTTCCGTTGACATTTGCCACTAGCGCCACCGGCGGACACCCTCATCAAAAATGGAGGCCAAAACCCGTTTTTTTTTTTTACTTTTTTCTGTACTAAAAAGGCTTCGGTAAATTACGAAACCACTCTGGGTTTGTGGCTTTTTTTGCGGGCTACAAGCCTGTATACTTTGTTTTTTAATTTAATGAAAGGAAAGTGGTTTAATTTACGATTTATGGCGCATTTTCGTACATGTGCGTGATCGTGGCGCAATCAGGTGGCGATCGTCTACATCTTCCTGTAGTCAATTAATGTGACCGGTTCACCCGGTTGAGTAAAATCCTTCCACTGCACAGTCATAACACCACAGGAACATTCCTAACCAACTGCTAACACTGGCTTACCAACACAACACCCAAAACGAGTTTTAGACTTTTGGAATGCACCTAGTCATTCCTGGCCACAAGTATGCGGCCCGGTACGGGGCTTATTCATGCGCGGGGCCTTGCGCAGGCGTACTGTTCGCACCGCTGTCCGGCCGGCCCCGTTTGCCATTGTATAGTTAGTATTGCACGTTATTTCGATTTGTCATGTAGTTACGAACACTACAGTTACCAATGCGCATTGTATTTGGTTGGCAAATTAATCTGTCAAAAACCGTCTTCCCAGCATGCCGGTAAAACCCAAATACACAGGCAAGTATAAGATGTGTTTCTTATGCACTTAGAAATGAATTTGAAATTGGATTTTACATCAAGATACATGGCAAATGGCACAGACTCTAAGTGGTTTAAATGCTGTGATAAAACTTAAATTGCCACATTAAGATTCAAATTCTACATGCTCCAAATGTTTATCCCTTTTTCCTGTCTACAAATAATCCAATTAACTTGTCATAAAAATTAAACAAACTGCAGCACAATCAGAACCCTATTTGATGGATTCTCAATGTTTTTCAATGTTTCTCAATTATGATTTAATTTTCTAATGATGATTCATATCTTTTTGTTTGTAATTAAGCAAAATTAATCTTCAGATTTATGATTTCATTAAAAAATAAATGTCCAATCTGGACCTAGAAAGGCTTCTCACGTGGAATCAATAAGGATTCATTTAAATAGAAAATGAGTTAAGAAATTCAAAAGAGTTGGCCAAGTTGAATGTACTAGAAATCGTGTTACCGGATCAGTCCCCATGGCAACAAATTAGTGCTTTCCACCAGAATCAATGCTTAAACACAAACCAAACACCGCAAGACAAGAAAAGACGGTTGGGATGACACAACTTAGAGATAAGCTCCGCCCCTGTGACATCAGCACACTAACTGATGACGATTTCCGGTACTAGACGTCAGGCGTTGACGTTTGAACGCCTAGTAGAACACCTCTCGAATAATGAATAAATACCCTATTACCCCGCTTTAAGCGGCGGAATTTTGTCTGTAGAACTGCTTTCCACTGGCTCCAATCTCTACTTGGATGAGCCTGAACCTGCTCAATGAACCAGGAGAGCACATGCCGCTTAAAGCAGGGTATTGCGCTAAAGAATTTAATTTGATGCATGACATTGCATTGATTTAACAATTGTTTAAGTATTTGGTTCAACACTGCTAGCAAGAAGCGACAAAACGCATAAAAATCCATCGTGAATCTTCTGAAATCCACGAGTTTTCAGAGTCAAATATTGTTGTCAGTTTGGGCAAAATAAGTATTTCCAAACAGATATTTACACTTCAAACTGCAGTGATTTTGCAACATTCGATCACTTTAATTAAGTTTGTAGGTTTTCCCATGTTTACAGCATGGTGTACACTCCCTTGAGTGTATACCATGAAGGCCGAAAACTGTCGCTGGAATTGAGTTCTCACTAACATTGACACGAGCCAAATCCAGGATAACTTCCCGTGTCTTATTGATAATCCCAACTTCGATTATATCGGCACAAACCATAAAGCCCACGGCAGAAGAAGAAACAAATACACCCAATTCAGTCCTCGAAGTGGAGTTTGTGATATCTATGTGGATCTTTGCCCACTAATGAAAATGTCTGTATACATAGCTATAAAATCTAATTTAACACACCAAATGCAACACTTCAATCGAATTCTTCTGACCATGAGCTGTGAAAGCAAAAAAAGTATGTTAAGTACATACATTTCATTACTTTCGCAGCAATATCTTCAAATCAAACAAAAAAAAACAGGTAAGAGGTGTGATTCTCAAGTTGTTTTTTGTGCCAGTTTGAGGTTTTAATGAGCCAAAGCTGCAATCAGGGAGTTCAGTGCCAAATGAATGGCTTTTTTATCACAATTTGTGTGTCTTAAAAAAAAGTTCCAGCTGTTTCCAAGATCAAAGTGCTAGATAGTAGCCCAAGAAGAAATAAAAAACACTTTCTTCCACATTTAACTAATTAAAGAGAAAGTATGTCTTTAAAGTAAAAAGTCAAGTTAACTTGTGTTGAAAATAGCTCAATTTCATTGGCTGGTTTCAGATGATATCACAAATTCCCACAAGATCATAAACAATGTGACATGCAGCCATTAGGTCAATCTGAATTGATACCATGTTGAACTTAATTACTGTGTTCTGTATAGTTACTGTGACTCACCATAAGTATGCCCAGTGTTGACAGTTTAATGTATTTAAGCAAGAAAAAAAATGGAATCTAAACAACAATTTGTGCATAAATCTTTTAACCCCCAATACTTCCAGTGTCCTGATGGGAACTAATAGAGGACTAGTATTCTCAGTTAGTCTCCACCCTCATTGATTTCTGAGGAAGTTGGATGCAGCAAAAGTTCATGTGTACGTACAGTTGTTTAATGAGACAGGAAACTTTGAAGACTGTCCAAAATCAGGGAGGCTACGCAAAAGTGATAAAAGAACTTATTGCTAAATCCACAGAATCTCTAAAATTAATTGCCAACTCATATCAACTGACATCCAAAAGAAAACAAAGTAAATATGGCATGCCACTAGTTAGCAGGCATACCATTAGACGTCGTTTAAACTCATTTAATGTTAGGACGAGCCACGGAAGAAACCACTCATCTCACTTAAAAACAGAAAAGCTAGGTTGGACGTTGCTAGGGCTCATGTCCACTGGACCACTCAGCAGTGGCAAAACATCCTCTGGTCTGATGAAACAAGGATAAATCTCTTTGGCAGTGATGGAAAAAAATATGTAAGATTGTCAAAATCGGAGGAGTCCAACCCTAAATGCATCAAACCCACAGTGAAGCTTGGAGGAGGGAGTGTGATGGTTTGGGGCTGCCTTTTAAGGGTATAATGAACCAATATGTGTACAAATCCATTTTCAATGATGTCAAGTTACCATTTGTTTTAGAAAATTTGCCCCTGAGATGGACAATGACCCAAAACACACTAGTAAATTGGTAAAAATTTTGGTTATCGCACTTGGTACTAATTTTTTAGGTGAAAGATTCACCTGGACCTAAACTTTCGACCATGTCCAATTTTGATCTTTTCAGTTTTATTCAGCAAAGCAGCAATAAATTTTATGTTTTTCCAATCCAAGTGGATAATTTTGTTCCTCTTTATTTCTAGCATCTGTCTGTATGTGAAACAATTTCTTTTATACAGTGTGAGAAATTTTATTACTCATTTTCTAACAATGCACCCACTGGTCGTAAACTTTTGGCCACCACTACAGGCCATGCCGATTAACTCAGTTGTAGGCATCAAACTGTGATAAAGTTGGATGGGAAACAAGTTTCATTTTTAATTCATTCAATTTAATATTGAAATTAATCAATATAAATCAATCATTTGCTTTTCTTGCTCTCAAATGTTGGGGATTAGAGTTGTGGTTTATAAAAAGGCAAGTTATAAACGTATAACTGTAGTATAAATTGATAAATTTATTTATTTGCAGATTAGCACTGCTGAGTTATAGTTATATTACAAAAGAAAGTTAGAAACAGGATGTGTGTCAAGTACAGCATGATGACGTATGCAGATGGAGGTTGATCACTTTAGTGACTATTTTAGGACCAAAGCACCGTTTTAGCGACGCATTGGTATACAGTAGTGGTCAGGTTAGGTCAAGTTAGGTTAGGTTAGGTCGACTGGAAATGTTGGTTCAGTTGTGACAAATCATAAGCGACTTGCAGCACATTGGGCTCCCTTATTTCATAAAATGTAATTTAAATTCAGACCTTAATTATCAGGATACAGCCAAAACTCGTTATAACAAACAGCAATATAACAAATTTTTGCTATTACAAATTTTTTTTTAATGACTTGGTTGGTTCATCATAGAACCCCATGTTAAAAAATTGTGCTATAACTAATTTTGCTAAAACGAATTATTCGTTATAACAAACACAGTTTCAGAAACACTCTAATACTCACAAGCCCTTGTTATAACGAATTTCGAAAATTGATCGTTTGACTCTTGACTGATGTCCTTATTTAGAGACCGAGAGTACAACAATATTTATTGGGAAAATTTCCCATTTTCAAATGGCTGCTAAATAAATGTTTGCAGTAACAAGAAAAGCAAAGAATCACTCAGTTACAGGCAATGTACCAGCAGATATGATTTTTTTAAATTAATGACCCTGAAAATTTTATTTTGAAAAATACTGTCATAACTTCAAATCAAACAAAGATCACCACGTGTAGGAATAAATATTATTTTTCATGTAAAAAAGTGAATTTTTTCAGCTATAAAGCGCATTTTGTTATATTTTGTTATAACAAGCTTTCGTTATAACGAGTTTCGACTGTATAAGGTTATAACTTGACTTTTTAAAACCCAGAAGAATCCTTCCGCAAACTCTGCATTGTATGGAAAGTTAAGACGTGAATTTTTTTTTCTAAGTCTATTAAACAATTTTCACAAAATAAAAGGCTATCACAACTTAATTTATTTATAAATTCAGATATTACTATCATTTTATACGAGTGATAAAAATGTCTTTCCCAGCTGCAACAAATTTATTTCCTCAAGTATTCCACCAAAAATTAAAAAGAAATAGACCAAGCACTTCCAAGATGTTTTAAACTACTTTCCAGCAGAAATGTTTGAATGTATGTAACACTAATTATTACAATACAACATTCTGTATGTTTAAATTACAACCTAATTCCCATAGAAGAAATAGATGAGTATTCAATGACCCTTCTCAGGCCCAATGTGTCCTCTCAAAGCCTTTAGCTGCCAGAGGAATCAATATATAATTAGGAGCAATACTCCTCCAACTCAATTTCAATATTTAGCCAGAGTAGTTCAGTGACACACTCCCTAGTGTTTATCTGATAAAAAAATCCTACTAACTGATCATTTCTTAATTGCAAACCCAGTGTTGATTCAAGCAGATTATTTCGTGGGATTAATCACCCAGTTTTCTTGAAAGCAGTGTCATCAACACTCCTCTCTCTCTCTTTTCCCCCATTTTAACTTGTTGCAACAGAGAATGACTTTAACCTTAAGATATTGATTGTTGTGTCATTGTTTTCTTTTCAACAACAAACAGAATTTTTCCATTATTGTCTGATTGTTCAATGTGAAGATATCAAATTTAAAAAATTTCTTTTCAGACAATTCTTTGAACCAAAAAGCAGTTTATCTCTATGCATTAATATTGTATGCTTCTTGTTCAATATTAATAACGCAATATGTCAGTATAACGTTTCATTATGTATTAAAACATCCACTTTAACTGTCATCAAAATTTCGTTTCAAAATTGCAAAAAAGAAAGTAATCTGCTAAAGAATTTCCCACAGTTAATATTAATAACAATGTACCAATAAATCAATGTTGACTTTTAAACAAGTATTATTTTTTTTATATCAAAATGGAGATTTTTTGGTATTGGGCATCCTTTTGCCAAAAACCTCAATTTTGTTTTTAAATTTAGTTGTTCAATAAAAGCAACTTTCTTTCATTTTCTTTGTTGAACCTGACCTTGAAATAACTGCAATATTTTTTTTGAAATTTAATAATGTAACCTATTACTCAGCTTTTTAATTCAGTAATTCCCAGCATTGATTGTTGCGAAGAGCCTTATGTAAATCCAAAATCATGACCTCTTGCAAGCTGAAAGTCTTTTATATTTAGAAATGATGATCTTTCCCAGGAAACATGTTCCTCACAGATAAGACATACATATTCTAACTAGACAGACATATGGCAGTACAACTGCAAGAATAGAGTTGTAAAAAGAGTTCTGAATAATTCTGATGGCTATCATCTAGTTTCATGAGTCTCACATTCAACCAAAGGGCATAGATAAAAGACGTAGTGAAACATTAAGAAGACTTTTAATACCAGACAACAAACTAGTAGAGAAAAGTGTTTTCAACTTTCAAAATGATTCAATATTGGTTGTAAAAATGACTCCAAATGACACACCAAAACTGATTCATTTGAAGTAAACAAATAATTCACTTACAGTAATAAAAATATAAATGAATAAAATTTATAAAAAAATTTTCTTCTTTTTAATTTTAGATTTATATTCAGTCATTTCCTGTGATGTGTGATCATAATAACACTGATTTAGCTTTAAAAGTGTGTCATTAGTTTTCATGTGGACATTAAGTACATTGATTTGTAGTTGAATTACTCTGATGGAACTAGACCACGCCAACTTGTAGAAAAATGTAAAAAATAAACTGAATGCTTTCTGGTGCCAATTCAGAAGTGGAAAAATCCAACAGAATAAACTTACAAGTTTTATGTCGAATTTTATTCCCTAATCTTAACAACACTTCATTCTAAACCTCTTCAGTTTTTACAAACGCCACTTCAAATATTACACCAAAGCGCTATCTATATTCAGACGAAGACAGTAGCATTGAGAACAATAAGAAACACAAAGACAAATCATTCAGACCACTGATAAGAGTTCACCATAGTAAAATTTGTTATTGCAAAAACACATCTTAATCTCTGCCAAAGTGGAATCTCAATCAATAAACTAATTATTTCCAATTCTAACTTATAATTAAAAAATTCCTTTGTCACTTTTTGAAACTTAAGTTTCAATATCTAACCAAATTCACCCTTTCCAAACAGAACAAGCTCAGGTATTCCCATCTCAAAACAAAGCCCACAAAGAATTTAGTATAGAAAATATTTCTTACCTTTTCTGAGGAATTTTCCTTGACTGAAATGAGAAAAACAACAACTATTACAAATAGAAAAGTGGCAATACTTGGTATAAAAGCATCAATATAAATCAATCTAAGATTCAATTTCACAAATGAAAAAATATTGTTCTAGCCAAAACCACCAACTTCAGACGCGGGAACTAAAGAGGATTAATGCCCAGAGCGTTGCAATTTGTGGTTGTGTTCAAGTGATTCACCAAAATTTAAAGGTCAGTGGTTAATGACCTACAGCAGCAGTTTTTTTTTTCCAAAAAAGTTAATTAGACGTTTTTAAATTATTATTTTTTAAATGCAAATTTCAAGATGGTGAGAAAAAAACGCTTAGAAAAAAGCGTCATGGCTTCTGGTAAGATTTCACTTCGCAATGAATTCAATTGTATTGACAAATCGATTCGAACAAATGCAATATCTCCTGCAGGCGCAAACGTCCATTGTTGAGAAAATTCAGAAAAGTCAGACTATGTACTGAATTTGTTAAAGTGTCTCACAGGGTCAACTGAGCAGATTTGTGCCTCGAGCACGCAAACTTCAATTTGTAATGCGATTTCTTTAGAAGCATTGCAGCGAAGTGTCACTGTCCTGGTGAGCAGTTGCGTTGAACAAACATGTCGTTCTGTAGAAGCAAAATAAATAAATTAAAGAGAATTTTTATTTCTTATGTTCGGAGTGATGCCCAATCAAAACAGAGGGAGTTCACTGCAAAGATTCTGAAAAAGCAACAGTTTCTACCTAAAATACTTCTCTTATTCCTTTCTCTACATCAGTGGTTCCCAACCAGGGGTCCATGGACCCCTTAGGGGTACGTGGGGCACTCCTTGGGGGTACGAGAAGCGCGGCCGGTTTTTTTTTTCGAATTATTATTGATAATATTTCATTAGGTGCGTTCAATTTCAAATCGAAAAACTAGGCCTACCATATTTTCCAGCAACCAAACCGGGACAGGAGGAAAAAATGTCTTGCTAGACCGCAAAGCGTTAAAAAAAATCGAAAAAATCGACGAAAAAATCAAAAAAATCGACAAAAAAAAAATCGAAAAAATCGACTAAAAAATCGATAAAATCGACTAAAAAATCGATAAAATTGACTAAAATATCGATAAAATCGACAAAAAAATCGATAAAATCGACAAAAAAAAAACCCGGGGTACGTAAGATTCCAAATTGTTACCAAAGGGTACGATTACCCCAAAAGGTTGGGAACCACTGCTCTACATGAATAAGAGAGAAACACAAAACCCACCTATGCATGAAAGAGAAAAATAAAAAAGTATGTTGAATAAGATGAATTAGAGCGAAAATCAGAAATCCAAAATGAATAAGTGAGAAATGAATCTTGTTTTTCTTTTATTCATTTCTATCCAGGTATAACGTCCCCTGGACAACATATAGCTAAAGACATAAAGCTTAGTAAAGCAGCAATATAAAACGTCATAAAACGTGTTCAAACAAGTGGCACAATTAATGCGACACCAAAAAATGGACGGCCAAGAATGACAACCAAAAGTAATGATAAATCTTTACACGGTGGATGAGATATAACTTTGAACTGTTGCCATTTTGGAATCAATTTAATTTCAGTATAAATTCCGAGATCCATTCCTCACAAATTTTTGGGATTTGAGTTTTGGGTTATGTCTTTCGAAATCGCAAACTCAAAACGTAATATCGAACACAATTTTTCTATGGCCCGAGAGCCAAATCCCGCCCACCACTTCTTTTTATATTGCCCACGTGGTCGATTAAAACAGGGGAGGGGAACGTGCGGCCTGCAGGCCTTGAAAGTTCCGTAAAATGATGTGGTCTGGCCCTGCCACGACAAACGCAGGTGAGATTCGAAATTCAATAAATCTAGAAAACCGTAGATTTTGGGGCAAAAAACGTTAATTTTTTCGTCCAAAATCGACATTTTTACCCTAAAAATCAACTTTTTATAAGCCAATAATTGTCATGACAATAGTCTAAATTTAGACCAATGTCTTGCAAATGATGTTAAGATTATGCAAACGGCCCTTGGCAGAACAAAGGTTCCCCACCCCTGGTTTAAAAAGTTGTAAAATAATAAAAAATTGTGCCACACATTACACTTATTCTGAATAAGTGTTGAAGTCCTCGTAAATTATTTGTAAGTAAATTAAAATAAAATAAGTAAAATATACATGAGTGGACAAAAATGTGTACACAATTTCAGATAATAGCATAACATTCATAAATAAGTACAACAAGCAAGCACATCTAGTGGATCACTGGGGCTCCGAATAAAATTCTTACCTATGTTTGAGAAACACTGCCCCATAACTTTGTAATTGAAAATCTTCAGTGAAGTCTAATGCCTTGTTCGCACTAGAACGTTTGGACTAGCCTAATGTTTGAATCTAGTTCTGAATATAGGTGCGAATGCGGCTAGCCCAAAATTATCTAGTTGAAAAATGTTTAAACTAGATAATTAAACTCCAGTTGTCTAAAATGGGTAACTGCCAAAGTTAGCCCAGAACACTTCCCACAATTCCGTGCACATGGTCAGTGGATTGCCTATTGGCTACAAGCTAGCCTAGATATGTGGTTTTTTAATTGTTGGTGCGAATGCATTAAACTAATCATTTTTTAGGCTAAATCACCCAGAACTAAATTCAAACATTAGGCTAGCCCAAACTTTCTGGTGCGAACAAGATATAACAGTTTATGAGATATTACTGTTGAAACTTTTTCTAGACCTTTTGAGATGATCTTTGACATTTAAAAAAAAAATACCCCTTGAGTAGATAATCCATTTCTCCAATACAATTCTCTTTGCTGGTTTATCAGGCTGTCTACAAACCTTTGGACCACCCTATGACCTCAGTCTATAAAAATTTTAAATAAATTTGTTCAATCATGTTTCCTCTGTTAACTGTACAGTAGGGGCATTCAAAAATTCGTATTTCAAGTGTTTTAAGGTGTTTGTGTTTTTGCTTTTGTATCTTTTAACACTAAAAAAGAAAAAGAAAAATGTCTAAAACCCTTAAAACACCACTTTTTGAATGCGCCTAGTGTAAAGTTGTATTTAAGTCACTGACTTAAAGTGCTGTGATAAATTACAACTGGTTTCTCTGAGGCCAAATAACCCAAATTCTACAAGATTTTATCGTTTGCCTAAATAATTAACAAAGAAAACAATAAAAGCAAGTGGGAAAATGTCAACAAGAAATATTGCAATGAGTTTGCAAACACGTTTCTCCGCTTACCCAAGAGTATATGCGAAATATGTTTGGAGACTTTTCGACCTCCCGCTCGCACCAATCATGGTTCACCTAAAAGAAAATATCAAATGGTATTTATAGCTGGAAATCTGACAGAAGGCAATAATTTAATAGTGCAGTAATTTTATATAATTCAAATTCATCCACTACGCCCCGCTGTCACCGGCAACAAATTACACGATTTCGGTCGAGAGATTTTCCAGAAATAAACGAAGGACAAATTTTGCTGATTAAAGATGACTGAGGTTACATAATTCAATTTTTCCACGGATATTTTTAAATCCTAAGCTGAATATTCAACAGTCATGTAAGCCGATTTGTGAATCATGGTTGATGTAATTACGCAAGTTTTTACTTCGCTTTTCCAAGTTTAATTAATTTCCATACAAATGTTTCTTGTAGGCTCGGGTGAGATATTATATTGGTTTCCATGTGGAAAATGTTTTAAATGTATTTCTTTGACTTGTATCGTAGCTATGCTTAACAGGAAATTAATATGGATAACAAACATACCCAATAGAGAGGGGGGGGGGGAGATATGGAATTTAACTTAGAAATGTAATCATTTTTTGTGTAATGGGCGTTTAAAAAACATGCATTTGAAAATTAAAAAGGAGCCTTTTGTAATGGATGAATCGTTTAGAGCAAAAATGTAATTTTTTTAATGCAAAAATGCATTTTCAGTTACAAGAATGCCTTTTCAGGTACGAGGATGTATTTGCAGGTACAAAGATGCATTTTCAGGTACAAAAATAAATTTCCATGTACAAAAATGAATTTTTACGTACAAAAATTGCATTTTTATGTACAAAAATGCATTTTTACGTACAAGAATGCATTTTTACGTATAAAAATGCATTTTCATGTACAAAAATGCATTTTCATGTACAAAAATGCATTTTCAACTACAAAAATGCATTTTCAGGTACAAAAATACATTTGTTATAACAAACTTTCGTTATAACGAACCGATTTCTCGAGTTCCGAGCGATTCGTTATAACGAGTTTCGACTGTATAAAAATTCATTTTTAGGTATAAAAATTCATTTTAGGTATAAAAATTCATTTTATGTATAAAAATGCATTTTTAGGGTATAAAAATTCATTTTAGGATATAAAAATGCATTTTTAGGATATAAAAATGCATTTTTAGGATATAAAAATGCATTTTTAGGATGTAAAAATGCATTTTTAGGATGTAAAAATGCATTTTTAGGATATAAAAATGCATTTTTAGGATATAAAAATGCATGTTTAGTGTATAAAAATAATTTTTTAGGTACAAGAATAAATTTTAAAAAAACATACAAAAATTGATTTAAAAATGCATTTTTTAGGTACAAAAATGCATTTTTTTAAATAAATTACATTTTGATACCAAATTTATCTTTTCGGCAGACAATTTTGGTTAATTCGGTTCCAGTTTCCGCCAAAAATATTCCAAAACTTTCTTTAAAAATAATAAACAAACAAACAAAAATCTAATAACGTGTACCATAGTAACTAAACTAAACCGACTTAACATTAATGGCGCAATATCCATACCTGCTTCACAATCCTTTTCCCACGCATCCGGAAACTTGAGAAATAAATCTCCTCTTTTCATCGTCTAAAAAAAACACAAAAAAAAACATGATAATTATTATTTTTCCTCAAGTAACAAATTTCTTGGAAACACAAAACAAAAAAATCAAAGTGTAAAATTGTTTGTGGTAAAATGTTGCAATTCAATCCAAGAAGCATTGCGAAAGTGTCGAAAGACTATTTTTTTGTGCGCTTCTTCTGGCTTCTTTGAGTAAGGAGACAGGAAATTAAACAGATGCCATACTTCAAGCAGCTAGAATATCAATCTCCATTTGACTGTATATATTTTTTGTTTAAAAAAAAACAATTGCTTGACCTCACTTTTTAATCTTGCTAGTCTTCAATTAATTACTAACTAGAAAAAAATTAATTCTTCACATATTTATGCAGAAAAACAATACTAATTTCCATGTATTAAAACCAGCTCCGTTTCAGCAAGGAGTTGGTTTCGGTAGAAAATGTGCTATTTTAGCTCGTTTTCACTTAAAAAACCTAAAAATTTTCAATAAAACTGCTTATTTTGAGCTAATTTTGAGTAAAACTGCATATTTTGAGCTAATTTTGAGTAAAACTGCATATTTTGAGCTGATTTTCAGTAAAACTGCTTAGTTTGAGCTTATTTTGAGCTAATTTTTAGTAAAACTGCTTATTTTGAGCTAATTTTGAGCTAATTTTCAGTAAAACTGCTTATTTTAAGCTAATTTTGAGCTAATTTTCAGTAAAACTGCTTATTTTGGCTCGTTTCAGTCAAGTTTTGCTAGTTTGAGCGCATTTTCAGTAAAAATATACTCATTTTATCGCTTTTTCAGTGAAAATGGGCCCATTTAAAAAAGAAGAAAGATTTTTAATATTATTTACGTAGAGTTCATCACATCAGCTCGGTCCTCGGTCCTCAGTTAAACAGCCTTGCTTTTCATTTTTATTACAAATTTGAACGAGATTTTCTAAATTGATTATCGAAGCGAAGCCACAGGTTGGAACATGTAAAATGACCCTGAAATAGCAACGTATCAATCACAGATTTCTATTTAATTTCTTCATTTTATATCTTTTTTTTTTTTTTACTTTGATAATATCCGACTGATTCGGTATTCCTCGCTGATGCGTGAGCAACTGGAATATTCTTCATTTCCTTGCACAAACAGTCGAAACATTCTGCGTCCGCACATGTCGTCTCATCAAAAATATCACCGTTCGATCTTAACTTGTGGCAATCACTCGGCGTCTTTCGTAACTGTAAATATTAGGTGTTTCAGGAAATTGAATCTTTGCAATTAAGATTAATTATTCTTACCGGATTTAATTCCACGCAACTGATTTTTGAAGAAAACCAAAACCGCGCGCTCTGGCGCCCGATGCGTGAACTAGATAAATCCGCGTACCGTAAATAAAAACAATACATGTGAATATTCATGTTTATTTAATATATATTGGCAGTTGAATTACCTCGTTAGGAACATTTGTTCATTATACGGGTGAAATGAGACGACACGAGACGAAACCTGGAAATTTGTCACATGACCAAAAGCGTGGTCTGGCTGGACAGTGGTGCCACACAATGGATGGTCTTTTAATTAACTAAAAGAAAACTAAAACATTGACAAAATAAGTTTGGCAGAGGAGAAGAGTTCTTGGGAACCGGAGAAGCAAAATGTGGTTGCTTTTTGGCCATAATTTGCAAATAATACACTTAATTAATATTTTATTGGTCACCCTTTGGTTCCGATGACTGCCTGGCACTGCCTGATCATGATCAGTTGATCACTTTCCATGTTTCAGCACACTGATTTTTCACTTTAAATTTATGATTTCTCGTGTCTTTATTACATTTGAACTTACCATTATAATGTTTATAAATCTCACTATTTATTATTTATAAAGCAAAGTGCTTATTATTTGAGTTGATTTGTGCTCTTCTGTGGAGGTTATCTGGCCAGATGAAAGTCAATTCAATTTCTTTGGATCAAATGGGTGCCTAAGAGTTGGAGTTTGTTATTTTAAATTTCATTTCTTGTACCTTCATTCCTTCTGCTCATTGGTAGTCAGGCCAACTACTACGGGAATATACCATTAGCCTAGATAGTTCAAATAAAGTTGTATGCTTTGAAAGTGACCTGCTTCTAATAAGACAGTTGGTGAAGAAGTGCTTTGAATTCTTTTTGATTAATTTATTAGGGTCATAATCTCGTCTTCATAACTGTTAAATTCAATAATTGACCCAAAAGCTTCCATTACTTCTCCATATTCATCCAGTTAGATAAAGATCGTCCCTACATGGGTTAATCCGGCACTGGAACCTTGCCTATGCCAAGTCGGTGGACTAACCTGCTCATGACATACCATTATTTGTTTGAGATGATTCGTGGTTAAATGATTAATCAACCCCAAATAATTGAGTAATTAACATAATAGTTTATTTTAATAATCAATTGTTGTTAATAAGTCAATTCAAGTATAATCATTTCCATAAAAAAAATACTTTTTTATCAAACATTTAGGTGAATTTGAGGAAACTCTTTTCCTGTTACATCTGCTCGAAGCATGACTACTCCTGTAGGATTGATGTGAAGCGTTAAGTTATTGGATGGCATTACAATCCCATAATCTTTTCCATCAAATAAATCATACACGTGATAGCCTGCCGCATAATTCAACCCAATGGCCTAGAATTAAAAAAAAAAACAAAGAAAAACAGCAATCAATGGCCTGAATCTGTATGTTATTATGTTTAAAAGGATAATAAAATAGTTAACCAACTTGCAAAGTAGTTGTTATTTTGAATGGCATTCCATCTACTCGGTGATTCAAAAAGCCCAGTGCATAGGAGTGGCTGGTGCTGACTGTAGGATTAATTGGCTTCGTCCATACATCGATGCTTTGTTTCTGTTAATTAAGACATTTCATTTGTAGCCAGTGTAGTATTGAATCATGAAAATGTCGAACCTTCAATACGAGTTTTCCCTGAATACCTAATTTATCTTGGTTGACAGCAATCACTTGTTTGTTCTGCAATATGCTTTTGAATTCATCTTTGATAGTCCTTAGATCTACAGACATGATTAGGGGAGATGCCATTATAGACCAGATGGCCATTTGGGCTTTCGCTTGGTCAAAACTCAAACCAAAATTTCCAATAATTAACTGAAACAAACAAAAGAAATGGTTGAATTACTCAAGAAAATAAACAAAACAAAATATCCACCATGTCAGGGTCATTCCATTGTCCTGGTGCAGCAACAGGAATAAGTACATCTTGATTTGTGCCATAATAATCTAGAATTTTTTCCACACTGTTCCAGGAATCATCTATATCATCGAAATTTCTCCACAAATTACAATGTTCAGCTATTAGAGTGTAGTTTGGCTGTAAAAGAATTTCGTTTAAATTGATCAAAGGGTCAGCAAAGAGAGGTGAAATTGTTTGTGTTTCTTGTACCTTCATTCCTTCTGCTCGTTGGTAGTCTGGCCAACTGCAGGAATACACCATTGGTCTTCCAGTTGCATTCATGTGTTTTCCCATTTCTGGATATCCTGTTTAAGACAATCTAGATCCATCTGTAGCACATGAAAACAAGCAGTCTTACCAGTGTCCATTGTTTTTGGATCTGCATTACACCCATCTAATTTCACATAATCTACACCCCATTCTGCAAATGTGTTTGCATCTTGTTCAATGTGGCCTATGATTCCTGGATAACCAGCACACGTTTTGGTACCATAGTCTTCGTAAATTCCAAACTTCAGTCCTTTACTGTGCACCTGATTTAAAAGAAATAAATAGTAATTTTCCACACTACCTACTTTAGTTCAGGTCACTCGAATTAATTTTATTGTGATAATTGCTTATATTTAATTTGCTTTTGACATTCCAAGAGATATTTGTGCAAAGACCGAGCGCTGCTTCTTTAACCAGAAGCCATTAATTCCATTATTGGAAAAACATACTCATAAAACCGATTTGTTGGCATAATCACATACAGCAAACTATTACAATCAAATTAAATGTTCATATCATACATAATCAGCTAAACTCTTGATGCCATGTGGAAATCTTGTTTTATCTGCTTGAAGTTTACCCTGAGCATCTCTCTCCATCTCCAACCAACAATCATCAATAATAACATACTCGTAGCCCAATTCCTTGTAACCGTCCTGAGCAATTCGGTCAGCCATATCCATGTAGAGTCGCTCACTATAAAACAAAAACATGTTTTGTCAAAAACACACAGGGTTGAGTTTTAACAAGAAATGTTCTTTATTTCAATTGCGTAGTCCCCAAGAAACATAAGGGGGGGGGGGGGGGTATACATGAGTATCCCATTGGATGCTGGATGTCACGCACTTTACTCCTATATTATACATGTGTGCGCCATCTGACCACACTGCAGTACGTACTCACTTACGGCCCACGTGTGCGCTTATGGAGGCTGCAGCGGGTCCATAACCACGCTAACTGGTTGTCACAGTGGTGACCAGAGAAAAAGTGGGGCCCGTGTAGGGCATGACTGCTCTCGTTGGTATCCACAACTGAACCAAGAGAAATGAATAGTGCGTGACTTATTTCCTTGTATCCAAAGTCGAAACAGTTTGAAGAGGCTTTCAAAGTGTCTGTTTCAATTGGTAACAAGATTAACATGAGTTGCACTTGACCTTTGAAAGTTATCTATTGTGTCAATCAAATTGGCAGAAAATTCAAAAGACAACACAGGACTTAACTTGAACCTGATAGACAAGGTAATATCAAATACTTTAGTCATTTCAAATTAAGGGGATAAATAATTATTAATGCAATAAAACAAAAGTGTCTGTAGGCTGAAATTAAAGAATATACGACCGGCAAAAATTATTGTGCTACGAACTTCATGAATTCAGAAGTGGTAAATAAATAAACTAGATAAACTTTCACATTGATGAGTGAACAGGTCTGTCCATACAGATCAAATAAATCCAAACATATGATTCAAATAGTGAATATTTTTTCCCACAAGATGCTTCTTTGCAAAAACCAAGTGTTTCGTAAGTTTGGAAAGTTGGAAGAAGACTTTCCACTA
Source organism: Strigamia transsilvanica (assembly GCA_034701245.1). Taxonomy (NCBI): domain Eukaryota; kingdom Metazoa; phylum Arthropoda; class Chilopoda; order Geophilomorpha; family Linotaeniidae; genus Strigamia; species Strigamia transsilvanica. The sequence continues at coordinate 3,322 of JAQIXU010000531.1, read as the reverse complement.
AGATTTAGGACGGACAAATTGCAATTGCATCGCGTCTGAGGATTATACATCGATCCCAAATTTTCTGGCAGGAATTTCACTTTTATGGCATGCTGTAAAAAGGACCAACCAATCAGATCCCCAGCCACCGCCCCCGTTTTCACCGCTTTTCTGGCAGTGTTTACTTGATATTTCCAAAAGTTGGTAATTTCATTTGTAGTGGCATGCCACTTAAAGTGGGGTAATACCTTAATGAGGATTATCTTACCCTATACAGTTTGCTGGATCGTTCGTACAATCAGTGTTGCATCGAAACCGTTCCCACGACAACCAGCCCATTGGTGGAGTGAGGGCTAGACCATTGTCCAACGCTACAGTCGTTCCAATTGCCAACCCAAATAAACAGAGCAGCAGCATCATTGTTGAATAACTGCAAAAACAGAAACAACACTTAAATCACAATCAGTAGCTCTTTTATGAAAAACATCATCTACTGATAAACTGTTATCGCAAACGTTTATCGCTGGAAGTGCAAACGGCCAATGTTCTTCCCATGGTAACACTCACAAGTCGCATGTTTCTGCTAGGGCTTTGGCCATAAGAATGTGTTATTTTATTTTTACGTTTTATCTACCGTATCAGTCACACTTTAGACTCAAAAGTTAATTTTCAAGACAAAATTCGACTTGGTAACCCATCCTGCTGCGCATCGGTATTAACTCGCTCTAACTTTCACATGGACGAAACGTCCGGTTGACGATTTGACCTGCAAAGCACGCCGGATAGCCTGATCATAAGAGGGCGTCGATGATGTGATCCTACCCCAAAATACCTGCAAAGATTGACTCGCCCAACCAGTGGAGCGTGGGTGTTTGCGTGGCATTAGTTTTCTGGTAAAGATGACGTCATATGTGACAAAGCGAAATATTGCCCGTAATGCAGTTCGGTTATCAGGAACAACAAAATGGCTGTCGATCTATTTCAACCCCTAAACAAACCAAATTCAGTTCATGTAACTTCTCCCAAAAGCGAGAACTATTAAAATATATGATTAAATCCAGGAATACATCATTTTCGTTTATAGTTGATTATATTTTGGTGCCATTTTTAATACTGATGTACGTACTTCACTTTTCCGCATGAATGGGTGTTTACATTGCAGTTTGCAATGCGCAAAGTGCCCAAAATCTACCTCAAACTAGTGGAATTTAGTTTTCTAGATAATTACAGCTTTTCCAGAAAACTTGTGTGTTGACATGATCAGTTTTCCGTAAATCCTTCTCTGGTGCCCCCAAGTCACACTGCGCCTATGGGCCTCAAGCAGCATAAAACTCACCTCTCTGATAACGGTTTCCGAATGGCAAATAATCACTCAGTTCATTCACCGCAGAAATTAACATACAACGTCAATCCGATGATAAATAACTGCAAATGAGGTCAATGTAATATAAGGCCATTATTGTAAATATTTGTATTGCCCGGAATAACCACATGCTGGTTATTTCCGATAACAGGAAATTATCTCATGTTGTGTTCATAAACTGCCCCAACCAGCCAATCTCAGAAACCTAGCATCAACTGATGTGTTCTTGAGAGTTTGCATTTAATATCACTTTTGTAAAAAGTGATACCAGATACCACATCGACATCGTAATACAATCAACCCTCGTAACAAATTTACCGACTTTTTGGCCGTATACCGAAAATGTTAGGCCGCAAATCGAAATTCAGCCATAATGGCACAAGGCTGTTATGGCGAAACGCCGTATAAAGAGCGGCCGTATAACGAGGGTTGAGCACCCATACATTGCTTTATGGCCAGGATACGTTCCTGGAAAGTCGAGCACAAAGCGAAATGCCGTATAACGAATCAGGGGCCGTTCCCCCTGAATCGTTATGGAATTTCCCGACTTTTTGACCATATACCGAAAATGTTAGGCCGTAAATCAAAATTTAGCCATTAAGTGTATTTAAGTTCATGCAGAATTTATATTTTTATTCACATCGGCCAAAGTTCTTTGAAATTTTTTTCAGTACTGTTTTCTCATGCATTCTTTTATTAATACTGTTTCAATTTTTCTTTTGTTTGATTGAGTAGTTTTAATTTTGTTGCAATTTTTCCTCTTGGGCCAAAGTTTTGTCCTGCACTGTAGTAGTTATTTCAATGACAAAAGATTTATGTTACCTTACAGAGAATCGGAAATGAATCACAACTTCGAACAGCAACGGCCATAAAATAAAAAACCTAACACCATAATCGCTATGCCAATTACAAATGCAACAAACAAGAAGGAAGTTAGCAAGGACAGGTTTCGAGCAATATTTGTTATTTGTTTCTCTACGAGTGGTTGATCCTGAAACATCTCGTCGCATTTGACCTTGAGCAAACAAAATAGCTGTGCACTAAAATCAGCGCAAAAACAGAAGAATACAATCTCATGTTACAATTTTGGAATACACACCTCGGACATCCACGACCCACTGCGCTCGGCGTCATATGACTTAACGCAGAGTATTGTGGGATTTCGTCCACATTACGTATGGTCGCGGAGAATTGTGGGAGTTACATGACGTCAGAAAAAATTTTGAAATAAAACTGTCACACAAATAACCCAAGACGTTAAAAATTCTCCATACTCTTAATAGTTTAACCTGATTGTTATTTCATGGGACACCGAACGCCATCTAGTGACCATCCTTGCAAACACCAAACCAAACTGCAGTTCGCACATAAACAATTGTTAATTATTACGTGTCCTTGGCATCCGGTGCCCTCAGCACCATGCATACTTTAGACTGCTATCCATTTTTGACTCCTAACCAGGTTGGACAAGTGAATCCTCATTACAAATTTAGTTGTGCCACAACTACGAAGGTTTCATACAGACCAAAACCCTTGTCTGAGGTCATACAACCTAGGAATCTCCAGGACCTGCATGTGCATCACCTTCTGTGCACATTACTTTACTCGTAGGTTAGGTTAAGCAGCCACTTTTAACATCTAACCACTGTCAGGTCTTGGATCAAAATGATACTTTTTAACCATCTAAATTACAAAGAAACCGTTTTTTCAGCACTAGCATAAATTGTATTTCTTAAATTTTTCTCATCAGCCACAACAAATAAGAGTGAACATCAACATCAATCAAGCAAAAGGTCACACCGAAAGAAGGAATCACAACAAGAAGAACCACATGTACAACAGCAGCAGCAGCAGCAGATAGGTATAGATAGATAGGTATAGATAGATAGATAGATAGATAGGTATAGATAGATAGGTATAGATAGATAGGTATAGATAGATAGGTATAGATAGATAGGTATAGATAGATAGGTATAGATA
>JAQIXU010000530.1:0-30833 GCA_034701245.1 Strigamia transsilvanica | reverse complement strand
TGTTTTCTGTATTTTTAAATGTGTTTCCAGTTGTTTTCTGTATTTTTAAATGTGTTTCCAGTTGTTTTCTGTATTTTGAAATGTTTTCCCACTTGTTTTCTGTAGTTAAAAATGCTAGCAAGTACCAAAAGAAAATCTCTATGCCCTGGCATGAAAGAAATTGCAACCTGTGAACTAGAAGACTGGTCTAAATGTGAATGGACAACGTGTTGTTATAGTTTTCTTAATAGTGAACAAGTCGTTAACAATTTTAATCTTTTCTAGGTTTCTAGGTCTTATTTTCCATACACCCTAAATGTGTCTTAACAGTTTCGTATTTCCTTCAAACATGTTCCAACCAACTTTAATTACTTTTTAAATTTTAAATGCGTTACAACCAGTTTCCCTTCGCTTTTAAAGACACTTTCCAAAACCCACCTTTCAAATCCGACCATTTTAAACCAATTTTCACAACTGCCACCACCCAAAACCCAATCTTTCCAACGTTCCCTAGCACCAAGGCCGAAAGACAAGGACAAATATCCATCTGATAACACATTCCACGTCATACAAATCCCAAAAAATACCCCCAAATTAATTTCCTTTCCCACTTAAGTGCCGCAAACCGGCAGAAATAGTTAAATCTAATTTAGCGACACAATTCTATAGATTCTTAACTCATGTTGAGCAATTTCCCGCACATTATACAGCCCGAATCACTAGAAAATCCAACTCAAACCGAGCCCGTACAACGTCCAAATATCGCCCAACAAATAACCCGCGTTCACAATAACGCACAAACAAACAAACAAACAAACAAACAGACAAAAATCTCCACAAATCCGCTCGAAAATCGCTTATCTAGATCGACGTAATCTCACCTGTGTATTTGTCCAAATTGCAACAAGAATTTCGAGCATTTCAAGGCCACAAATGACCGTTTTCAAAGCGTTCGGAATGCAACAACCGTTAAAAAACACCCCTGCACCCTTCCCGCACCCTCATTGGTAACCATCTTATCCCGAACGCCCACGAAACCAAAAAAAAAAAATCAAAAAAAAAAAAAAATCAAAAATTTCAAAAAACAACCAGCCCCATTTTGCTCACCGAAGCGCGACCCGCTCCCCGGCCGAGTCTACTCCACCTGCGACGGCATCAACAATCACCGCGCCGTCGATGCATCGGCACGCTCGTCAATTCGACTTTTTACTCAAACAAATTGATCGCTAACGTTTTCGCCGCACATCTTCCTCGTGCGAAACGACTTTCTCACAAGATGGCACCAGATGATGAGGTGCGAAATGGTTTTAGTGTGTAAAAATGGAGACTGGCACAATGCAATAGGCTTAACGAATTGTAGTTTGGAGTACTTACGTCGGTGCTCCGTGGGTGTATATCGTACCTGTGTCGGGTGCCCGGGATAATTAGGGTCGAGAATTGGGCCGAGTCGAGGTCGGGTGCAACGAGGGAGAAGCATGGCGGCGGACCCTCCTCTGCCTGACCAGTGGCCAGCTGTCAAAGTGATGTGTACCCCGACGAAGATGGCCATCCAAGAGAGGCTCAGCCAACTCTGGTGCGTTGCTATTGGCCCGCAACACGCCAGTCATAAACCCGGGTCTAGTTTTTGGGAGGAGCTTGGCGCGCACTCTCCCCAACTTTCTGCCTCCTCCCCTTTTCTTTTTCGCTTATTGGTGGCTCCGGGACCCCTTTTGGGGGCTTTTTTCGGGGGGTTTGTTCGCGGGGTGGGTTTTTATGGGCGTTGGTTTGGGTTTTGGGTGGTTTGGGCGTTGGTTTGGTGGGTTTTTGGATTTTTTTTGGATTTTTTTGGATTTTTTTTTGGATTTTTTTTTTTTGGTTTTTTAAATAAATGTTTGTGACGTTTGGGTATTGATTTTGTTGTTGATAAAATAGCGGAATGTGTTATTTAATTATTTAATTATTAATTAGGATTAAATAGATAGTTGTGTAATTAGATTTTTTTTTTTTTTGTTGAATTTTCGTTGAATTTTCGTCGATATTGGAATTTTTAAAAGGTACTGCGCAGATGAAAATGATTATTGAAAATGGGGGAAATAGAAATTAAATAAGTGGATTTTAATAACACTTTATTTATTTATATTTATATTTATATTTATTTATAAAAAAAATTATTTTTTCGAAACCTACATTTTTTTTTTTTTTGTTCCACGAACAGTTGACCAATTACTAAATGCCATATACCATATTTGGAATTTTTAAGATTTCCAAGTCTCTATTGTGCAATTTATTTAATTTGTTTAAAAAATTCAGTTTTTGCGCAAAATATCACTAACTGATAAATAAACATTATTATTATTTATTTATTATTTCCAACTCCTAAATAATTGAACTAATTTGTTCCAAGCAAAAACTAATTTTAAAAAACGAATAAAAAAAAACTCCTAGAAGAATCTTTCTTCAGTGGGGGCCCTCAGCATTGGCCCACCAATTTACATTTCTAAAACAAAACCAAAACATTGCAACTAAAATAAAAACCCAAAAAATCTATCCCCAAATTCCCAAATCTAAACTGCCCAAACTGAAATGGAGCCCCTAAACAAAACCCAAAAAATCAATCCCAAAATTCCCAATTTTTTTATCTTTTATATATACAAACTGACCAAACTGACAGGGGCCCCTAAACATTAGCACCAGATGGGGGCCCACCAATTTAAATTCCCAAAACAAAACCAAAACACAGCAACCAACAAAAAACAAAAACAAAAAATCAATTAACCAAACTGAAATGGGGCCCCAAGACATTACCACCAGATGGGGGCCCACCAATTCATAATTCTAAACCAAAACCAAAATATATCACCAAATTCCCAATTTTTTTTATCTTTTGTATACACAAACTGACCAAACTGACATGGGGCCCCTAGACAGTGCCACCAGACGGGGGCCCCACCAATTTACATCCATAAAACAAAACCAAAAAATCAAAACTAACCAAAAAAATCACTAAATTCCCAAAAATCTTTACTTTCACTAGAAAAACTGACCAAACTGAAATGGGGCCCCAGTGCACACAACTTGTCTTCTTTTCAATTTTATTTCTATTTATCAAAAAAAAATTCTTCTCCAAACATTAGTGTTGAATATCTCGAATGATATTTCACGTCGGGTCCATCCACGCTCCACATATCAATAAAGATTAGCATTAATTTAATGCACTCATGCGACAAATGAATATTTGTCACTTTCCTCATCCCAAAGTATAACCAAAATCACATTCTTTTCGCATATTACCGTTTAGTTAATCGATTCCACATTAAGATCGCTCGAATTAATTAATCCCACACTCCCAAATCAACATTCCTCAATACAATAAACTCCAATTACAACAATATTTCAACCTAAAAACAATCAAAATGGCCGCAACCCGGTCATTTTTTCCTCGTTATTACAAATTAATCGAATTTTAATAAACCAAAAAAAAAAAAACACTTTGCAGACCCCATAATCTCGGTATTTAAGTAATAATATGTAATTTATCTGTAATTGCTTCACAGGTGGGTTCTAATAGTGCACAATGTGCAAATCGCCTCGAGTTTGCGACAAAAGCAGAAAACCTAGCAAATAATTGGGCCAAAATCGACCAATTACGTGTTATTATAGACGTAATAAACAGCTAAGATGTGTTGTTGGATTCGACTTGCAGGTTTTTCTCATTGATTTCAGCCGAAAAAGCAGTCGAAGATACAAGAGAAAGCTTGTCTGGAAAGCATCCGGTATACTAGTGCCTCTGCCTTCATTTCCAGTTTGAAGGAAAAAGAGAACTGGCCACAGGGAAGGAAGGAACGAATACAGCCATAGTGTATAAATAGAAAGAAAGCCACTAGGGGTGTGCGACGAAATTTGCACGTGTTTCACAGGTCTGTGAACACTTTTTTCCAACTTTTTAGACATTGTTGTCTAGAAAAAAATTTTTTTTATTTTTATTATTTTTTGTTTTGGCGCGTAAAATTCAAATTTTTAGATCAGAGTGGTTCGCATTTGCATATAGTCCAAAATCAATATGTTCTCACTCTAATCCTGGCAACAGGAGTGACAGATTGAGCTTGTACAAGCAAAGGTGAACATTTCCTTTAAAAAAATTATTTTTAAAAAAATATTTTTTTTTTTTTAAATTTTTTTTTAAATTTTTTAAATAAAATAAAATAAATTTAGAGAAATTTAATTTAATTTAACTATCTATAGAAGAGCAGCCATGCAAAAAGGTCAATAATATGTCTGTCTATATAGAAATTCCATTTCCCCATATTTATACACTAATGGAAAAATATTCTTACCTTGATTGGTTTTCGGTATAACGACATTCCACTCATCTAAATTTAAAAAAAAAATTAAAAAATATCAGCATTTATTCCCATTGTTTTTAAAAAAAATTTAAATTTAAAAAAAAAAAATTTTAAAAATTTTTTTAAAATAAATTTTAAAATTCCCTCTGTACTCTACCGGCGCCAGACAAAACAAATGCACAAAAAATTCATTCAAACAAAGATTCATCACAGCCCCCCTCTCCTCCATTTTAAAAAACCAACCAAAACCCAAAAAAAAATCATCTTACCTTAATAAAAAAAAATAAATAAACCAAAAATGCTAAAACGAAAAAATTGCATGAATGACCGTTGATGGTTAGAAGAAACCAATCTGACGTATCACATCACAGATTCCACAGCTGATATACTCCGCGAAAAAAACGTCCAAACAGCCCGAGCGCCCGACGTGGTCGAACCGAATCCACATCCTCCAGTTTCCCCATCTTTGCCAACACGTTTCACACTCGCGTGACCTCAGTTTTATCCAAAAAACGTCCAATTCACACCGCACAGTGGCCATGAAAGCACTCGGCGCCGTGCCACACGTTCGGCTTCCACAAAGCGCCACCAGATGGCGCAGCTGCATAGAACGAAGTCGTCTCGTTGGAAAAACGACAAACATTCGCGATTAAAACGTCTAAAACGATTTTTTTTCATCATTGACCACCACGTGGGACGTTTTGACCACTGTCCAGTCTCGTTCGACCACTTTATCCGCCGGATGTGTCGCGTTTTCGTGCGAAAATTCGCGTTAAACGTCAACTCGCTCAAGTTTTGTCGTTTCTCTTTTTATGTAGAATTTTTTAAAAACTTAACCGAAACTTGGAATAAATTACAATTCGTTGTCTACGTACTCGTTTCGAGCTTAATTCAAATAGTTTTCGGCCGTTGGCGAAGAATTACCGTTGAAAAGTGAGGAACCAGTTGGAGTCGGGAGGCCAATGGCCGCTTTGGGGAGTGAGGCAGCCTGTCAGGGCCTAGGGAACGGAGCACGTGATCAGAACAAGCATCATTATTCATACATGATAAGTTGAAACAGGCCGAGCTACTCTGTGCCGAGAGGGTGAACACACGACCTCTGGTTGCCGGGCAACCCGAGCATAATGAGACAGCTGAAGCAGAAAGGGGTGGAGCGCCACACAAGTCCCCGGCCCAGATGTGGCCATTGACGACAGAGATGCCAAAAAGGAGTAAACATTCAACAGGGAACGTGTCACAAAAAACCGAAAAAAAAAAAAAATTTAAAAATTTTTTAAAAAAATTTAAAACGACACGAACTTAAAACGGAAAAAAAATCCGTTTCGTTTTAAAAAAAATTTTTTCTTTCAGTTTCCCACCCCTATCAATAGATGGACTCAACCAAAAAAAAAAAAAAACTTTAAAAAAATTATCAAAGCGGCCATCTTGTTTTTTTTTATAAAAAAAAATCAAAATGAACTCATTCGTGTTTGTTAGCAACGTGTGCTATCCAACTCGTCTTGAACTGTTGATGAAAGTTAATTAGGCCCCTGAAGATAGGGGCCCCTCAACATACTTTTTTTCTCCGGGGGCCCCTTAACATACTCTTTTTCCCAGGGGCCCCTCAACATACTTTTTACTCCGAGGGCCCCTTAACATACTTTTTTTTCCGGGGGGCCCCTCAATACACACAGCGGGCCCCTCAACATACTTTTTTCCTCCGGGGGCCCCTTAACATACTTTTTTCCCGCGGGCCCCTCACCATACTTAGCTTCCACATATTTTTTTCCTGGGGGCCCCTGTTGTGTCGGGGGCCCATCATTATCCCGATAGTAGATCCGGGCGTGAATCGGGTTAATATCCTCCGTCATTCAATGGTACTCCTTCGTCGGTTATTATCTTGTGTCTTCTTCTGGTCTGGGAGGTGTGGTCCGGTGTAAAGGTGAACGCCATATCTAGACGTCGAGACTCGACTCCCACGTCTTTCGAACAGGTGTTTCTTCAGCTCCTGAGGTCAGAACGAGATAAAACACGCGTGCAAATCCCAACAAAAAAAAAACAAAAACAACAACACCAACAACCGTCATCCAAAAAAACCACTTTTACACCGTAAAAGTGTAAAAGGGTAAAAAAAAAAAAAAAAAAAAAAAAACCGTCCACTTTTACAAATAAATCCACCACTCGAAAACCTCCATTTTTCTTCCTTCATGAAAAAACAAAAAAAAAACAACAATTTATTTGCATCAATTTTCTCGTGACAACAATGTTGGGAGTGTTGACTCGGCTGATGAGTGCGAAAAAAGGAAACAAGCTGCTAACACTGTAAAGTTGAGTCATTAAAAACTTAAGGTCATCAATATATAGAAGAGCGAGAGAGCGAGCGAGGGAAAAAAGTAGCTCAATGAACTTTTATCTTTGCCACAGCCACACAGTTAAAATAAACAGGCGCGCACCACGTTAAAACATGCAGAGAACAGCTTGAAAATCGCGTGTAAACCGTAAAAAACTTACTTTAACTCATAAATATCCAAACGGGACAACACGCACAACACAACACAACATGTATTCCTAGGTTTTTAAAAAAAAACAAACAGTCCACTAGACCCACAGACACACAGAACCAGACTCCAGCCCAACATTTCTCCCGAGTTCACAGCGTGCATGCATTGGATGAGTCCACCATACGGGGGAGCGCAGCACGCCGTATATACACAAAAGGTCTGTACCAATTGTCATGCATACTACTAACCGATTAAAAGGTTAATGAATCGTTTCATTAGCGCCTTACAAAATATGCATTTTTTCATTCTTTTTTTAATTATTATACTTATTTTTATCTAGATATGTATCAGGAATTAATTACAATGCGAAATTATTAAACTTTTTTACGATTTTCCCTCGAAGCTGCGAATCTCGTGTCGGGCCTTCTAGAGAGATTAAGATTTGTTGTATCATCGGTCGAACAAAGCGACCAAGTTGATTTAGCCTCGAACCGCTTTGTTGATGAAATGAAAATGTTGGTTAATCGATACGGGGATGGGTGGCGCACGTGACCATTTCGGCGAGTGAGCGTGTGATTTGAATCGGGAGATTTCGGTGTGTGAGAAATGCATCTTTTGCTAGTTGCGTGAGGGATAAGCATAGACCGGTGTTTGAGGCTAATATCACAGACGGAGCTCCCTGCCTTCATTTCCCCCATTACAATCACTTTTCCTTGAGGGGATAAGCCCAGGCGTAGTAACTGGTTGCCGAGCCAAGATGGGGGAAGTGGGAAAGAAAAATCGCCATTTTTCCTCTAACGTTTTTTTTTTTTTGTTTTTTTTTCTTCGATTAATCAAAAACGAAAGTTAAGTTTACGGCGCGCTGGTCCGAGATTTTACTTGTTGCGTGTTGCGGTCGATCGATCGAGCTAAGAATCAGAGATCACTCATAGCGGGTGATGAGTTTAGCGTTATTTTGTAACGTTGTGGGAAGTGAAGTGTATTTTTAACGTTTTAAATGTTGGGGTGTTTTATAACGTTAGGAGTTTCTGGGATTTTGATATTTAACGTTATAAAAAAAGGGAAATAGGGTTTGGGACGTTAGTTTATAACGTTAGGAAGAGAAATGTATTTTTAACGTTATATTGGGAAGAAAATGTATTTTTAACGTTATATTAGGAAGAGAAATGTATTTTTAACGTTATATTAGGAAGAGAAATGTATTTTTAACGTTATATTAGGAAGAGAAATGTATTTTTAACGTTATATTAGGAAAAGAAATGTATTTTTAACGTTATATTAGGAAAATAAGTTTATTTTTAACGTTATATTAGGAAGAGAAATGTTGGGGTGTTTTGTAACGTTTCTGAGATTCAGAATTTCAACGATTTAAAATGAGGAAAAGGGTTTTGGACGTTATTTTAACGCTATATGGTGCAGAATTTGGATTTCTAACCTTATGAAGTTTAAAGATTGTTTCATTGAGGAATTTTTATTTAAATCGTTATAAAACGTTATTAGACTTGTCGTAACACGTTATAAACTAACAAAATTCAATACGTAACGTTAAAACCACACAGAACTCCCATAAATAATGTTAAAACCAAACAGAATTCCCGTAAATAACGTTATAAACACGAAATTCCTATAAATAATGTAATAAACACAATAAATTCCAATAAATAACGTTACAAACACAATAAATTTCAATAAGTAACGTTACAAACACAGAATTCCCATAGATAATGTTATAAACACAATAAACAACGTTATGCACCCAGAATTCCCATAAATAACGTTATAAACCCAGAAATGTCAACAAATAACGTTACAAGCACAATAAATTCCACTAAATAACGTTATAAACCCACAAATTCCACTAAATAACGCCATAAACCCATAAATTCCACTAAATAACGTTATAAACCCACAAATCCCACTAAATAACGTTATAAACCAACAAATCCCACTAAATAACGTTATAAACCCAAAACTTTAATCAAATCCCCTTAAAACTACTCAAAAATCTCTTCAAATCTCAACAACAAACGTAAAATTTATTTAAAAACCCGTTATTTCAAACATAAAAAACTCGCCCGTTACGCAAACCAAACGATACAAGCAAATCTCAACCGATCCGCGCGGCGCGAACATCTCGATTAAGCAAAACTCAAACGAAATCCAAACTGAAAGAATACACAAAAAGCAAAATTTGCTCTTGGCCTCGCATCAATGCACCTCTATAGACCGTCTAAGATTGATGACCATACATCCTTGCACCCTGATTTCAAACTTCCTGTGTCCATCTTGAATGAGAATAAGTGAAAACCCTCATCCCGTATGCAAACCGAGTGTCGCCTATGGACAATGCACCAAGAAATGGACCGACTCAAAAATCTCTCTCTCGCCTTCACAACGTCACGTGTGGGAGGCGCGGCCAATCAAACACACCTGTCCCCGCTCTATGCGTGGATAATGAGAAAAATGACGGCACTCGACACAAAAACTCATTTCATCGTCATCCGTTTGCGCGATTCGCTCGATTCGCTTTTTTGAGCGTGGAGAAATGCGTGCGAAATTTGAGGGCGACGGGGGTGTGCATTTTTCAATATGGACGCGGCCCCTAATCAACATGATGAATGCAAAACAGGCAGGAACAAAGGGGAGCTCAGGCTTCTGGCAAATACCCCTTTGAGGGACATTCGGGCTGTTGCGAGAGGAGGGATAAGTGCATGCGCAACTTACGTCCGGAGAAATGCATTTCCTGTTTTGGTTTTTTAAAAGACGAACGGAAAAATTTTTTTTGCAAAATTTTAAAAATTTTGAGTCGAAATAAAAATTTGCTTTTTTTATTTGATGGGATTTTTTTTTTTTAAAAATGTAAGGGTTACAGATTGGTGGTGTTTAAGTATTTTGGTTACAATGTTGGAAGTTGTGTTGCATTGTTGGAAATTATTGTATTATTTTATGACATTGTTGGAAATTGTTGTATTATTTTGTGAGATTGTTGGAAATTATTGTATTAGTTTATGACATTGTTGTGTTGTATTATTTATGACATTGTTGGAAATTGTGTTGTAATTTGGTTACATGGTTGAAAATTCAAAATTGTGTTGCATTCTGGTTACATTGTTGGAAATTCAAAATTGTGTTGCATTCTGGTTACATTGTTGGAAATTCAAAATTGTGTTGCATTCTGGTTACATTGTTGGAAATTGTGTTGCATTCTGGTTACATTGTTGGAAATTGTGTTGTATTATTTATGACATTGTTGGAAATTGTGTTGTATTTTTGGTTAAAATTGTAGGAAATTGTGTTGTATTTTTGGTTAACATTGTTGGAAATTGATTTGTATTTTTGGTTAACATTGTTGGAAATTGTGTTGTATTTTTGGTTAAAATTGTGGGAAATTGTGTTGTATTTTTTGTTAACATTGTTGGAAATTGTATTGTATTTTTGGTTTACATTGGTGGAAATTGTGTTGTATTATTTATGACATTGTTGAAAATTGTGTTGTAATTTGGTTACATGGTTGAAAATTCAAAATTGTGTTGCTTTCTGGTTACATTGTTGGAAATTGTGTTGCATTCTGGTTACATTGTTGGAAATTGTGTTGTATTATTTATGACATTGTTGGAAATTGTGTTGTATTTTTGGTTAAAATTGTAGGAAATTGTGTTGTATTTTTGGTTAACATTGTTGGAAATTGATTTGTATTTTTGGTTAACATTGTTGGAAATTGTGTTGTATTTTTGGTTAAAATTGTGGGAAATTGTGTTGTATTTTTTGTTAACATTGTTGGAAATTGTATTGTATTTTTGGTTTACATTGGTGGAAATTGTGTTGTATTAGTTATGACATTGTTGAAAATTGTGTTGTAATTTGGTTACATGGTTGAAAATTCAAAATTGTGTTGCATTCTGGTTACATTGTTGGAAATTGTAATTAATTTGATTACCTTGTTGAAAATATTGTTGTATTTCGATTACATTGTTGAAAATTGTTGAATTTTTGGCTAACATTGTTGGTACATTTTGTTGTGTTACAGTTACATTGTTGGTACATTTTGTTGTGTTACACTTACATTGTTGGCACATTATGTCGTGTTACAGTTACATTGTTGGCACATTTTGTCGCGTTACAGTTACATTTTTGAAAATTACTTCTGTTATTTTTGGCTATATAAATAAAATGTGTTCATCCTCGTTCAATTGCAACCGTAATTCGAAACTGTTTTAACACCGGATAGATTAAAACAGCGTTATTCAGAATCTTATCCAAGGGTGCGGAGAGGCAATGAATGAGTTGTATATGCATTTTAATAAGCGTTTAATTGGCCTTTATTATGTTTCTGATCAAGTGGGGTAGTGATAATAGTGCATAGGGGTGAAAGGATCTAGTGGGGGATATTAATAGTCCAGTCGGCGACATTTAATTACGTGTAAACTCAAACATTACAACCAATCCCCCATTTTTTTTCTTCCAACAAATAAAAATTAAAAAAAAAAACACAAACATTTGTTTTTGCATATTTAATTCACAAAATGTCAATAAGCATCACGCATTCCAAGAAATTCCATGCAAATCACACGCAAGAGTTGATCAACCCAAGAAAAAACAAAAAGAAACGTCTTAAAACGACGATAAAAACGCGCCATTTTGTACGTTTACATTTGGGTGATTTTTGGGTCACTTTTGGGTCATTTTGGGTCAATCCCAAGCTCGAGTTAATCGAGAGAATCAGTCCTTTACTAGGGTATGACAAATAGGGATAAACACCCCTACTCAACACCAACTAGAGGAATATAATTGCAGGGGGAGAACCAGGAAACAATAAACGATGTTGGGGTAGTGTTATGTATAACCCACACCTGTACGGTTGCCTCAGCCCTTGTTTTATCCCCTTCAACACCCTATTCAAATCAAATCAAGACGCTTAACCCCAACCAAAACACAACCTGTCCTTGCCCTTGTTCTATTAATAAAAAAAGTGGGGAAAAAATCAACGTTTTTAACTCGCGAATAAAGAAAAGGAAAAGCTTACCTCGTTTCCAACTGCCAAAACATTCAAATTTTTGCCCATTGTCGCCGAATGCACGAATCCTAGACCAATAAGATGCGTTAAAAATCGCTTCGTTTAAATGATATTGATTTTGATTTGTGGGATCAATGTTTTTAGATATTCCTTATTTAGTATATTTTATGGAAACGATGTTTTTATTTGCGAATATTTGAATAATCGTATATTCGTCACGTCGTGTTTTCGTTAGTTACCAACAGGTGGCAGCTGTGTCTAAAGCAATGCGTAATTAAATGTTAATTTTCTGGATTAATCCTTGTGTTAATACATATTTAAAAATGTAATTTAGTTTATGTATTATTCATTGGGGGATAAACAAAATAAAAATTTAAAAAAATTATATTTTTTAAAAGAAAAAAACACTCGCACAAGGTTATTGGGAAAGGCCTTGGAAATATATCAACAGTGTGTAAAATAAATAACTGATTTTTTTGCCACATGTTTGGAAATTGTGGATGATTTTATCACATCATGTCCATCAGATCCATAACTTGTATTCCAACAAGCAATAAAAATCGAGTTGAAAAACGTTTAAAACTTTTTATTTCGTTTCCTGAGTGACATTAATGGATTTTCTTTTAAATAAAAATAAATAAATAAATAACCACCAAAAAACCGCAAATCCAAACATAAATCCACTATTTATTAAATAAAACACGTTTTATTTATAATTTGTATCCGTCTAACAACCCAAAGATGGCCCTAAAAGTTACCGTTGCAGTTACGCTTTAAAAGTAACTACAGTAGAGTCTCGCCTATCCGACATAACGTCGGATAAGCAAAAACGTCGGATAATACTGCTACGTGTGTAAGGGGATGAAGTACCCACGGAGGTGTTAAGAAAAAGCCTATTAAACGTCAAACTACATTATAATTTCACACATTACGATGTCGGATAAGCGAAACTCTACCGTAATAGAGACTAAGCCTTTTTTCCCCAACTAAAAACACAAACACAAAACAAGACACAAACCCAAAATTTCATCACATACGAAACAAAAAACACTAGAAAATAATAGGAAATACGCTACAAATGCAAATTTGCACGAACTAACTTTAAAAATCGTTACACTTACTCTTTAAAAGTAACCAGTCACAAAAACAACCAAAATCTATCACTCAAAAACAACCACAAACTTAAGATTTTATCAAACTAAAAACATTTCATCAAATAAAAACAAAAAAAAAAAACTCAACCGGTCAATGACATCTAAGAATTAAAATAGGAAAAGATAAGTCATCTTTCCCATTCTTTTCCCCAACTGAAAAAAAAACCAAACAAACACACCAACACCCAAAAACTAAAAACCCAACTAAAAAAAGAAAAACAGAAAATAAAAAACCAAAAAACGAAAAATAAAAAAAGAAACCTGCTGCTCTTCCTCTTTTCCTTCACCCAAAGTGAGACTGAGGGACTAGGGCGATTGGCATAGAGAAGAGATTGTTGAGTTTGGGAAGCGCAGCGAGAGACAAATGTATTGAAAGCATGACATAAAGTGTCGAGGGATTGAGTTTTACATAGAAGAATGTGAAGACGGTTATATTGTAGGGGAATAGAATCGGGTTAAACTCACCTCGCGCACAAATCGACTGCACCAGACATCTTATTTGGCTGAGACCATCCATTAGTGAGTCTAGACAGGCTGGGATACTTCCCATTGACCAACTCGAGGGATGGTTGGCAGCAAATGCAACGGAAAAGGAGGTTTGAACACTCACCTTTCATTTCATAAGTGCAGGAAATAGAGATAGAATGCGGTGCATCAACATTTCTACATACAATTGAGGAAAGTGATCGCAACACCTCGGCAATTGATGAATCCGTTCGTGGTGACGTCTCTGCCCGAATCTTGCATGCAAATTTCGGTTTTTTATTATTATTATTTTTTTTTGCAATTTAATGGATAATTTAAATGGTCTTGTTTTGGTTTTGTTTTATTTTTTTTTTTACTTGAAAAATCAGGTTTTCTGGGTGAATATTCATTAGTTTTAATCTGTGTTTTTCGTTCCGTTGGGGAGGATGGGTTTCGGGTTTTCCGAAATCAAAATGGCGGCGCGCTGTAGTTGCGACCGATTAATTTAACTCGTCTTCGATTTATTTTTTTATTAGTTGAAATAAATTATAATTTGTAGTGATTTCGCCAGTTATTACTTTAATAAAACTTAAAAAGTGACGAAATACAAACATTTAACAAAATTATTATCACCAAGTCACCACATTGCTCGTTTGTTGCGAAGTACGGAGTGATATTGGTAACATTTTTAATTTCTGAAAATATTTTTAAAACAATAAATAAATAAACAAAATGAGATTTTTTTTTTTTAAGATTGAAAGATAATAAAAAGGATTTTTACCTATATTTATCATCAAATATTGTTCGATTGGGGCGGCTGTTCGTGTAAATTGACCAATGCTAAATCAGTCCACTTCTGTTCCTGTTCTTTGAGCGATTCGCTCGTATTCCCGTTATCAGGCTCAGGATCCGGCAACTCCATCATCGGTACCGTTATGTCATCGTCAGGTAGTTTGTCTTGCCTCCACTTATCATCCACAATGTCCATTAATCGACCATCACGTATATATTCGCTGTCCATCATTAACACGCTTTATTCTCCGTCTACGCCGGTGTAAAATATAAATACGAGCAATAAATTATGCTTTTATTGCGGTAAAATAAACGTTCGATGACGTTTTTACAACAGTTGCGACCACTTCGTCCAACTGCAACGGGTGGATACCAGGAGAGGATTCGCGATAATCGCCCCATGTAAACAATCTGGATGAAAGCTCGCAAATATTTCGTTTATTTCTCATCGTAATGGATTTCTTGGGCGATTGCCTTATTATGTTTGTATCTCAGGTATTGTTTTTCATCGGGGGATGGGTGTTTTTCATGAAAAAATTATTTCGGGATTATGAAGTAAGTAAACAAAAAGAAAACGAAAATAAAATCAAAATAATTCAAAAATTGATCGAATTTCATTTCAGGTTCATCATTCATTGGTGCAACTGATATTCTCCATTACATTTGCTTTATCCTGCACCATGTTTGAATTGATCATATTTGAAATCCTTGGGATTTTAGACACAAAGTATATCAATTTAAAAAATAAAAATAAAAATTTTTACAAATATTTGTCAAAAATAGTTCTAGGTATTTCCATTGGAAATTAGGTTTGTATTCGATGCTTTTCATGCTTATTGTGCTGCTTCCATTCTACATGGCTTATTTTCTACTTAGTAATTTGCGATTTGGTATGTTTTAACAAACAAAAAAGGGAAAAAAAGTGTCTAAAACTGAAATTTTTGCAGTTCAACATCGAGCGATTCCATTAACCGTTATTGCCTGGCTCATTTTCATGTATTTCTTTTGGAAAATTGGCGATCCGTTCCCAATATTGAGCCCAAAACACGGTAAACATTTTTATCCGTGACATTTTTTGTAGGGTTGCATCAAATTCCAAAAAAACCGAATACCCGAATAATAATAAAAGCTATTTTACATGAAAAAAACTATTTTTACGTTGAAAAAAATCTATTTTCACGTTGAATAAAGCATTTTTTACGTTAAAAACGCAATTTTTGCGTGAAAAATTCAATTTATATGTGAATAATGCAATTTTTACGTGAAAAATCCAATTTTTACGCGAAAAATACAATTTTTACGTGAAAAATCAAATTTTGACATGAAAAATCCAATTTTTATGTGAAAAATCCAATTTTTATGTGAAAAATCCAATTTTTATGTGAAAAATCCAATTTTTATGTGAAAAATCCAATTTTTACGTGAAAAATCCAATTTTTACATGAAAAATCTAATTTTTACATGAAAAATCCAATTTTTACATGAAAAATCCAATTTTTACTTACAAATTTAAAATTACCTGATGAAATGCAATTTAAAAAGTGAAAATGGTTATTATTTACCCTAAAAAATCTGAAAATTGATATTGAAAACTGCAAATCATTCTAATTTTCTCAGCTGAATACATAATATTCGGTTTTATTTACCGAATAGTCCGAATAACCGAACAAAAACCAAATATTCGTTGCAACCCTAACTTTTTACTATTTATTTCTTAATTCCTTCCAGGTATTTTATCCATCGAACAAGGAATAAGTCGAATCGGCGTCGTAGGAGTAACAGTCATGGCATTTCTATCCGGCTTCGGTGCCGTCAACTGCCCCTACACATACATGTCCTACTTCATGCAACCAGTTACAAATTCCGACATCTACAGCCTCGAAAGGAAACTCATGCAAACAATGGACATGATCATAGGCAAGAAAAGAAGGTTGACAATCAAAAATCCCTTTAAAAAAAACAAAACCTAGAACCAAACCAATAAAAAAATCTGTCAAAAAACCTTTTGCTAGAATCGCAATCGCGATGAAAGAAAGTCTCCAGCGAAACATCACCGACCACGTGTCCAAGGGGCTGTGGAACATGTTGAAAAGCGTGACAACATCTCCTTACTCGGGAGAAAATATCCTTTGAAATTGCCATTTCCTTTGAATTTGCTATTTCCTTGACCGGCGTCAAATGTGAATCAATTGAAGCAAGAAGTCGTGGCGATGGAAGAGCTGAGTAGACAGCTCTTCCTCGAAGCTGTTGACATGCACAACATGCAGGTTTACGCATTTAACCCGTTGAAACTTACGCGTTAACATGTTTTTTTTTGCTATTCAGGAGCGCAACGAGTATGCGAAAACGTTCCAAGGAAAATATTTCAATATAATGGGATACTTTTTCTCGATTTATTGCATCTGGAAGATTTTTATCGTATGATAAATAGGCGCAAATGTTGCTCAGACTTGAAACACTAATTTATGTTTTAGAGTACAATTAACATCATATTCGACCGAGTTGGGCGCGTGGATCCCGTTACACGCGGAATAGAAATCGCGGTTAATTACATGGGAATCAATTTCGACGTAAGGCCGTACGCGTCGACGGGTACGTCATAGGTGTGGAATCTCGTAAGATCCTACTTGGGAATCCTTTGGAATTTAGAATCTCAAGATTTGGCTATAAATCTTGCAAGATTTTGCGATATTTCATGAGATTTTTGCGATATTTCATGAGATTTTGCGATATTTCATGAGATTTTTGCGATATTTCATGAGATTTTGCGATATTTTATGAGATTTTGCGATATTTCATGAGATTTTGCGAGAATTTAAGAGATTTTGCGATATTTCGCGATTTACACATTTTTCACCTATGTCGTACCCGGTACTTACAATCAATTTGCACATATTTGACAGCCGTTTCTCCGTTTTTCAGGTTAAATTTTGGTCTCAGCATATATCGTTTATTTTAGTCGGGGTGATCGTAGTCACTTCAATTCGTGGTTTATTAATTACGTTAACCAAAGTAAACTAGAGAATAAAATGTGTAACAACAAGGGGTTATTAATAACTCTTTGTTTACAGTTCTTTTACGCAATATCAAGTACGAAATCGTCCAATTTGATCGTTCTGGTCTTAGCTCAAACTATGGTACGTGAAGCGTACAATTTGAAAGCTTTTACGGTACGGTGAATGATTAAATGTATTTTTTTTTATAGGGTATGTACTTCATTTCGTCAGTTCTTCTTATTCGGATGAATATGCCGCCCGAGTATCGGTCAATTATAACCGAAGTGCTCGGTAATCTTCAGTTTAATTTCTATCATCGCTGGTTTGATGTAATATTTCTCGTTAGTGCTTTATCCAGCATTGGGTTTTTATATTTAGCACACAAACAAGCGCCGGTTAAAGATTAACCAAATGAATGTACGGTAACGAACTGTAACGAACAAATTATTTGTAAAATTCTTTTTCTTGTTAAATGATATAAAACAAATAAATATATTTGAATTCAAAATGTCCATTTTGTGCCAAGAATTGTTCGTATTGGCGCCCATGGGTGACAATTCGGATCATTTGTACCGAAAATAAACGAGTGAATTGTGTTATTATCCCTTATTTCTTGTACAAAACGAAAAATTACATTTTAAAAATACCTGCATTTTTCTTGATGTTGTCTTCGTCGTTGCGTGCTGCCATCTTGTAACACCAGAAGACACTTATTCACGGTAAGGATAAATAACGAGTGGAGCCGACCTTTTATTATGTAATAATCGTCACTGTTTGAACACAACTCGTGTTTGACACCGCACTTTTTATTAAACTATTACTAAAAATGTAAATGTAGCGTACAAATGATCGAAGTACGCTAAAAGAGCACAAGCATAATGACCTAGAAAGCCAAGTGGTGAAAAATTATTTACATTAAAAATCTGCATTCAAAAAAGATGGATGGGAGACGAGTTATTGTACGACAACAACTTGTTATTACAATTATTATCATTATTATTAATATTGTAGACATTGAGTAGAGATTAAAGTTTCAAAGTTTGAAAATATTTAAGTACAGAAAAGTTCTTTTCCATTTAAAAAACAAAAAAACAAAAAATGTAAAAACATCGTAAATTATATACTTACCGTGCACAAATGATATGGGTACAAAGTGTTGGTGATATTATAAAAAACATTTGCTAAATATATTTTTACATTGAATACACTCATTATATCAATCGCTAAAACTAATTAAAAACATGTACAAATATTTAAAGTAAGGCATTTCTCACAGTATAAAAAACAACACTTCAATCTCCTCAATGATTCACATCAAAACGAAACAAAATAATCATTTTAAAACACATTTTGCAGAGTTCATTTTTTAACAATTATTATTATAATAAATGACGGGAATTTTAAAATCTTCATTCAAATATTGATCTCTGCAAAATGGCCTATATCGACACAAAAACAGTGCCCTCGTTTAAAAATCAAAATCAAAATCAAACAAAAATAATCATATTATTATTATTATGCACAATCGAAGCAAAACACCCGACTTATTCGTTGTCTTTAATTAATCCATTCTTTGGCTCGTCACAGGTTGATTACAATTAAATGATACACTTTTACAGTCACCGTAAATCCCCCGAAACACATTTAGTCATTTAAACGAGTATAAATTCCTTTTTAACATGCAAAATTTGCACACGTGCAAATGTTTCACACTCGTTTAAATGACACAATTTAGACTTACGGTATTTATTAAAGCTAAAAAGCGTAGAATATTTGAATACCCATTTATTTCAGTTATTTATTTATTTATTTAAATTATCGTCATTGCTCCACTCGAAAACCTGATTTTATTTTCTCTCACGATTGTTCTATATCGGTAATAATCAATGAAAGAAGTGGAACGAAAGTAAAAAATCATGTGTTTTTATAATTAAATGATTAGCAATAAATTTGGACGGATTTGTGTCGACACTTGATATAATTTTCTTCCTGCACGTTCTATCATCTCACACTTGGTTCTCTTTTGGCTGAAATGTCAGTTGCGCATATTCCGTTTTTTCCTCGGGAGATTTTGGCCGGGAATTTCCGTTATTGGTCTTTTGGGTTAAATCTAGTTGGGCGTAGACAACTTCTTTTGGTTTCGTGTTTTCGTTCTGGTCCCCCTGCAGACATCAGGAGCAAGAAACAAGCTTAAAACTTTAACATTGACAACACACTCAAATAAACACCGGTTAGGTTTTGGGAGATTTTCAGACCACAACACCAACAGATTTTCTTAATTTACGTACTAGGTCATATTTGACTGAAATTTGTCTCTCATTTAACTGGGTTTGAGGCATCTGTCGTGTGTTAGTATTTACAATTTACATCTAGAGAGTGGATTATGCATCAGCAGTGCTAATCAACAAATGTTTGATACATTTTGTTGAAAATCAACAAATATTTGATACATTTTGTTGAAAATCAACAAATATTCGATACATTTTGTTGAAAATCAACAAATATTTGATACATTTTGTTGAAAATCAACAAATATTTGATACATTTTGTTGAAAATCAACAAATATTTGATACATTTTGTTGAAAATCAACAAATATTTGACACATTTTTTTGAAAATCAACAATTTCTTAACCCAACTAATATACTGGTATACAAATCTTTACATTTGGAATTACAAAATTTTTGACCAGGTCACTGTGTCCATGAGATATATGAGCCATCAGTTTAAAAATCGCCCAAACCTAACTTCAATAATAAATTGAAAAGCACAAAAAGTAACCAGAAACAAGCACAGAATCCAAAGCATAGATAATTGCAGGCAGAAAAGGTTCCAAAATGATTCAAATAAGTTGCAAATTCAAATAACTCAACAACAAACCAGAAAAAAAATAAACAACAAGAGAGTTAAAGGAAGTATATAGCATTGTTAATAGATGTGTATGGTATACAAAAATATGCAACTAATTCCCCTTTTTTATGAAAATCATTTTTTAATCCATTATTAATATTGATAAAAAGAAAAAAAAGTCATTCTGTCATTGGAATTAAGTGAATTAAGTACAAAAATGAGAGTTAAATAGGAAGAAATAAAAGTATTACTATTTAAGTAGAACAAACACCATCAAATTAATATATTAATAAATTGTGAAATGGTTTATTATACATAGAAAAGTGTTATTGGTTAGTTCCCATACAAAATGGTACAAAAATGACAGAATGACCAACACAATTTTTTTGGTTTTCCAAAATAAAATTTCCAATCAACCAATTAAAAAGTGGGCCAAAATCCAAAAAAATAAAATAAAATGAAATAAAAAAAAATCAAAGCAAAAAAATTAAAAAAATTGCACAACTACCACACACAACACACACACTAAGAGGAAGTTCCTTTGTTAGTGAGGCACTTCACTGGTGATTTGTGGTGGCATTTACACCATCCTGTTAAAAGAGAAAAAAAACATTTGCAACTTATTCATCGACTAGATTTATTCTACAACTAAACAAGAGGAAGCTAAGGGAGAGTTGAGACAAGTGCTGCCTCACACAGTGCTTAAAATACAACTGACTATAATCAAAATACAGCACTCACTCTGCCTGGATTCCAAAATGAAGCAAAAATGTTGAGAAATCAATTACTCCGAGGATTAACTAGAATTTATGTGCGCTAACACAAAGCAAGCAAATGGATCGAGTGATAGCGATAGAGAAGAATTTCATGTGAAGGAGATATTGGAAAGTGCTACCAACAAACAAAAAATACTTGTCTACCTTGACACCATCCTTCTTCTGATCCTTCTCAGAGTTCGTCATATCGCTTTCGTAAACATTCTTCACTCCGTTCTCCACATTACTAAGAACAAAGAAAACAAAACAATTTAATCCCCACTCTTGAAAGTTGCTGTTCTGTCAACTGGCGACAGTTTACGATATACGAGAATAAGTCAAGAATTATCCGCACTCTGGCAGTAGAATTTATTGTAATCAACTTTTAGAAAAACAAATACAGTGGAACCTCGCATAACGAGCATAATTCGTTCCGGAGTGTTACTCTTATTGCGAAACACTCGTTAAGCGAAACAGGGGGAGAGCGTCACTCGCTATGCGAAACGTAGCTTGTTAAGCGAGTCATTTTTTAGAATTCGCATTGCTCGTTGTGCGAATTACTCGTTTTGCGAGGTGCTCGTTATGCGAGGTGCTCGTTATGCGAGGTTCCACTGTACATTGTCACGTTTATGCCTTTTGGTAGCAATATATTAAGACAAATACGCGCGTGGAGCGCGGGGCAGGTCCTGAAAATCCGTTTACAAGGCACGTCCTCAGACAGGGGCGTTGGGCGTGCGAGATATCCAACGTCGTGAACAACCAAATTATTTTGTTTCAAGATAAGTAGCTGCGAACCAATAATGCTGGTGAGTCTTGGCATTCCAGATTCAACATCACGGTAGGCTGTAGACATGTTGGTCTGTACAGAATGCTCGTGGCCCTACGTCAGGAGCAGGCAGACACCGAAACGGAGTGTGAGGGCATAGTTCGCGGAGTACAAAATCCCAAGAAAATATTACAAATACCGTATTTCTTCGATTAGAAGTCGCGGCGTGTAATTGCAAACGAAATTTTTTGCTGCAACTTGTAATCGAGGGCGACTTCTAATCGAAGAAATACGATATTATAAAATACTAAAATAATAAAATTTTTCCGAATTTTCCAGTACACTTTTTCGACGCCATTTTTCGACAACACTTTTCGAATGGTAGTTATTCCGACATTTCGCGTCGAAATAACGTACCATTCGAAAAGTGGTGTCGAAAAAATGGCGTTGAAAAAGAGTGTTTGAAAAAGTGAATTGGCGGCTGGACAAAGTTTATTAAAAAGAGAGAAGACTATTCAAATAAATTCTATTGCCAGAGTGAGGATAATTTTTTACTTACACTCGTACATACCCATATGGTTCAAAACTATTTGGAAATTACAATTAACTATATTACAATTTACTTAAAAATGTATTAAGTTTCAAAATGTTCTTGAAAATACATTTTGCCCTACATTTTTCCATGCCAATGATAATGAATTTTGTAAAATGTATCATCAAATGCATTTCATGTATTTCATGTATTATCAAAATACATTTAATAAAATGCATGAATAATATAATTGAATTCCATAAAAAGTTACATATTTTCGAATGTATAATTTAGACAAATTTATTTTGAACCATGTGGGCATTTTCCTTACCTTGGATTTGGGCTGAACTGTTGATTCCTAGCAGCTAAACATAAACAAAAATAAAAATGAGAACCTTTAAAAAAAACAACAACCGACAATACTTACAAGACGCGAAGCATAATTTCTCCCTACGATAAAGGAGTGCAACTACAATAACAACTATAGCAATGGCTACTATGGTCCCAAGTACGATCCCTACAATCGAGCCCACATTGCTTTCAACAGCACGATGGCCGGCCTTAGCTGTAAACGAATAAAAATAATCCAACCATCCTTAGTCAACTCTAGCATTACTCATACCTGGATCCATAAACGTGACAGACTCCGAAATCACATATTCTGCCATTAGAATGCCCTGTTTGTTTTTATTCCGAGCCTTGCATAGATACACTCCGGGCTTAGTAATGTTGAACGTCGCTGTGGGTGCAATCTCTTCATACTCGCCTTTGACATCGGTTTCCCGCATAATCTTATAGTCATCGGGAACTGGTAAACCGTTCCCCCAGCAGGTAACTTCCCTGGGTTCTACGAGAACTTTGTCTTTCGACGGATCAGTCTTAAGTATAACACTACCCGTATCATCTGTTAATGAAACAAGCGTTTAAATAAACAATTCGACAAATTTCTATCCTCGTGTTACATTCTTTTCCGAAAAATGCAATGAGTACTTTCTTCATGCTGTTGTACGCCACGTGGTCGACCTCGCACCTGACTTCCTTCTCCGGATTCTCTTGGCCGTTAAATCCGTGAATGACGTCAGCGAACGAAACGTTAAGATACGATTTCATGTTAAGTAAACCGTTCTGCTCAAGGGTGACGTCCTCCCCGTCGTTGCGCTTCAGTTCGTTGTTGACAAACCAATTAATGGTGGCGTTCGGATATCCTCCGGACGAGCGGCATTCTATCTGCACACTCTGCATCGGATCAATCGGTGAGACGTGGACTACGTTATGACTTTCGTTTTTTATCATGTCGCCGACTAAGAAGATTCCTGGTTCGTTTGGCGTCGCTAAATACGTATAAAACAACCATTATTGAGTGTGGAAAATAATTTTGGATTTTTATAACTCACCGAAAACGGTTATATCAAAATGGATGGCTTTATTTCCGGCGTTACATTTGTACAACTGGTTGTCCGTCAATTGCACACCATGAATATTGATGACGCAAGTTTTGGTGTTAAGGATCTCGAATCGGTTTTTCTTCGGGTCGTGCCGATCCACAACAACATTGGCTTGTGAATCTATCAGTGTACATCTGGTATTGGTATCGTCTAGGGGACATTCCAAAGTCAAATTTCTGCCTCTTTCCACCGACAACTGTTTGACAATAGGTACTTCAAGTGTTTGTGAAGAAACAACTGAAACAAAACAAGAAATGCAGGTTAATTAATGTTGTAAATGCAAATAATAAGGTTTTGTCATATTCAATTCATTGGATTTGCACCATTGCAGTGCGCATGTGCAGTTTTTGATAACATTTGCTTCTCTTTTGAAGTTATTAAAGTAAAGGGGGAAAAAAGGTTTGAGAAATGAGATTTTTCTGTGTAAAAAGTCACAAGTTGAAACTAAGTTCCACCGCTTGGGAGAAATGCAAATTACACTCAAATATTCCATGCTCCAAAGGAGACACCAATCTGGTAAATCTTGTATAATAAATTTCAAAATGTCAACTTGAATTTTAATAACACATTTATAATTTTTTTTTTTAAAAGGAAAATTCAAAATTTCTTTATTGATAAATCAAACTAAACATTTTTTTATTTTTATATTTAATAAAAAATAAAAAATATTGAAAAAAAAATTTAAAAAAATGAATGCTCCACCTCATTCTGATCTCATTTCCCACTTGAGATTAAACTTACAGAAAGGAAAACATGAAACTCCCCTAAGGAAAGTATTGGAGTAAGGAAAACAAGTTGGATGACACCCAGGGAATAAGAAAAAAAAAAGAATAATAATAAAAAAATGAAAAGGAATATGAACTCTTTTTTAAAAACCATTTTCCTCATTTCATGTCAACTTATTTATTTATCGGTTTGAAAATAAACTTTTCTTTAAAAACCTGCTGCTCCCCAACTGCATGCTTGTTAGATAATTCAATTTAAAGTAGATTTTAATTCCCAGGAAAAAAAAAAGCCCATTAAATTCACAAAAGAGAAAAAAAGCAAGATTATAAAGGTCAATATACATTTAACAAGATTTTTTTCCAAACTGTTGAAAAAGATTTTTTTTTACTAGTTTATTCAATCAATATTAAATCTAGAAGAAATGACCTTTTTTTCCCCCACACCAAACCCAATCCCCACTCTTGTCAATCACCATTAGAAATTTTCACACCACATCAAAGCAGAAACATGAAAAAATAAATAAATAAAGAAAACTTGCAAAAAAAGAAAAAATTACTGATTCATAAACCACCTGCCAACACACCACTACTCTTAAAGATAAAGTTCCATTCATCAGATGCTTTCAAGACCTTTCAGATCAGCCCCAATACACTCCAAAAACCATGGAATTGCAGTAAATCCTAGGGCCCCCTGAATTCAGAGTGTGGTACATTTCAGAGCCCCATAGTTTCAGTACAAGATAAATTTTGAGGCCCCTGACCCAGAAAGGAGTGCATTTAGAGCCCCTCTGGATCAGAAAAGAGTAATTTCAGGGGCCCCCTGGCAGGACCAGCTCAGACATTAGTGTTTTTAGACCCCAGACCCAGGGGCAGATCTACTTAAGCCCTGGGCCCCCAAGGGCCCACAAAAATTGAATTATTATCATAAATATATTTCAACTCTGATTTTGATGTTATTAAAAATGAATTTTAAACCCCAATTTAAAGATTCTTAATCTAACAAAAAATGGGGCCCCACTCGACTTCGATAAACCCTAAGCCACAAAAAACCCAGATCTGCCCCTGCCCAGACCGAGGCCCCACGGAGGGCCTCGCACTTTCAAATTTCTTAAAAAATTGATAATTGATAATTGCTATGAGAAATATTTTGGGGCCCCACTAATAACTTTTGCCGAAGACTCCGCAAAACCTCCAGCCGGCTGTTCACTCTATTAATTTGGTTTTATTGGATATGCCCGGTCTTCTAATCCGCTTGAATAACCCGTGTCGTGTGCCTAATGTTGCCTATTCCGAGTCCAAACTCGAGCTCATTTTGCACACCGCCAACACCCATTTTCTGCTGCAGTGTCAGGAGTGTGCGATTCAATTTAGCCTTTCACTCACACCGTAAGAGCCAACTAATTAAAATTAATGAAATTAAGCCCTACGTTCCTGTCTCCCCAAACACACAACAGTGATAAGGAAATACTCGCATGAAAAATTCACCAAGAACAAGAGAAAACAGGCAAAATTATTTGCAAACAAACTTCTAACATAATAAATTTATAACCGGGCAAATTTATTACCTTTCGTGCCGGTTTAAAGCGAAAAGAAAACCACAACCAATTCAAGATGAAGCTTTAATCTGCAATTGCAAATCTCAAACAGTCATTCATCATCCGCTGGCATATCTCCTCGCATGTCAATGTCAAGCCTCTTCCACTAGAAACCCGCCCGACATATCAGCGAAACACACCTCAATCTGTTTTATTTTAAATTACTACTTTCTGCAACACACCTTCCTCAATTGGAAATCTCAAGACTGGTTTGGGTCACCGAACCCTAAAAACTGAATAATTGCCCCACCAAATTATAAGTTTTGTTTCGCGGTATTTCCCAAAAAAGAACCGTTCTTGATGTCACGACTGAATATGAATTCGTCTTCATGGAGTAACATTCATACATAATCTGTTTTATTTGTCCCCCTGTCAACACTGTATACAATATAATTTATTGATCGGTACAATATTATTGATACGTAAAAGTATTCTGGTTCATAAGAGAATTTTCTCAAACACAAAGAGTATAGGTAGAGGATAAGTAAAGGATAACTTAGATTAGAATGTCATGTTATTTTCTCCTGGCAGCCAGACATTGGCAACACAAATAGCTACAATAAACAATCGATATAAAAACTATAAATGTACCAGGTGTGTCAATGGTAAGTTTGCGTAGGAAGAAAGACCACAATCCAATCGATTTTTTTACTTGCTCAGAAACATTACTGCCACAAGTTTAATTTATTGCGTGTTTTTATCCCTACGGAAACTTACTTGTCGAAACTGACCTACCACGCAAGGGGCATTAAAATCCAACTCTCTACCTCCTCGTTTTCACCCCTGGATGTAGTTTCAGTGCTGAACACTACAGTTCCATTTTCTCTTTTTCTCCCCACAAAAAAGCATCTTTGAAGTGGAAGCCAATGCGAGTAGGGTCTCATTTATTCATACTGCTGCCCATTTGTCCATGGGGTTACATCAAGGTCACTCCTTTGATCCAACTTGTCACCAAAGATCTTACCATCCCCAGTGTACCAGGGTACCAGAGATCAATCGCTCACGTGCTCTTCGAATACGTCTTTTCCTAATACCATCACATCAACAGTGACCACCCACTGACCCGCAAACAGCCAATTTGTCACAAACTTTAAAAATAATATGTGAAATAGACTCAGGGCAGTCAGACATGATGGGGCCCTTCAAAATTGAATTACAATTTACACAAATTTTTTAAATATACAAATTACAAAGTATTGGGTTTTGGGGCTCCTTGGGCCTGGGAGAAGAAGTAACCAGAGAAAATGTATTTTGGGGCTGCTATCTAAAAAAAATAACCAAAAATGACAAAGTGCATAGAAAAGTGTCTCCTCATTTAAAAGCTTAATTCATTCATTCTGTAAAGTATGCATTTTAAATTTTAATCCCTTCTATTTGCACATTAGTTATACACCTTGTTGTTTGTTGCTCGACTTTAAACCTTATTTCCAATCTTCTACATTAAATTGCATTAATTTTTCAGCAAGTGCATATCTTGACTGCATAATGGTTGAGGATAGATGATAGCTCAGGTGATTAAACAAATTAACTTTGATGTATAATGGATGTATTTCCTAACACTGTGAATGTAGTTGAGGGTAATAGTAAAGCTCCCAGTCACCTGCACTCATTTCTCATTGCTAAGCACCTTCATTAACCTCTTCTGACATTAATTGTGAGCAAAAACGAATAGAACTTTGCTTAAATATTGAGAAAAACCACGTGCAAGTGACAAGTACACAAAGACTTAACAATGTTTTAGAATCAGGAGCCACGAATGAATGAAGATTCATTAAAAGCTTAAAGAGTTAAAGAACAAACTTGAAATTGATAAATGAAGACAATTTTGGAAACGGCATTTCATTCCCAACTTCCACCTCCAGGGAAATAAGGGGGGTTCATTGTCTCACACAAACTCATTACACGGAAGATTTATACAAGGTAGAAAAAAGTCCCTAGTCAAATTTCCACCTACTTTAAGCTAGATTGAAAGAGTGCTAGGTTGCACTTCTAAACAAATGTCTAGCCTGGTAAATTTACTAGAAAATTACTTTCGAAATCTTGCGAATGCCGATTTCTCAATGATATCTCGATTTAATCGTTCCACTGGATTAGCTTATGGTTCCACGTCATAAAAGCGCGGAAAAAACAGCGCGCCATCAAAATAACCTAACCTAACCTAACCTAACCTATCCTAAACTAACCCCATCTAACCTAAAATTAGATTAGGTTAGCTTATTTTGACGTGCTACCTTAGCTTATGAATGCTAAGTTAATGGTTATTTTATTTTATTATAGGAAACTCAATGACACTTATCCAACCAAATAATGACACCAAGCACAGTAAAGCCGTCAAAATGACACGATTCACTAGAAGCTCATTTGCTATAACGCTGTCATATCATATGTCATAAACTGCAACCCAGAAATATATGCAAAGCGCTGATTTCACTTAACGCTCCGTTTTCCTGGAACCAAAACAGCGTTAAGCGGTGGTTGCCTGTACTGCTAGAGATTGTGGTTGAAAAAATCGAAATGGCTCAGACCCCCAACAAGCAGCTCCTGTTGACAATAAAATCTCCTAGCACAGGAGTCGGCAAACTACGGCCCGTGCACCAAATCTGGCATGCTGCCTTTTTGTACGGCCCGCGAGTTAAGACCGGCAGACTGCAGAGTTGAGGAGTAGAAGAAACGATCACACGTGGCACTCCTATAGCTTCGCATTTGCACGCTGCCTCTTGGCCCGCAGAACCTAAAGCGAAAAGCCGTACAACGAATCAGGGGAATTCCCGACTTTTTGGCCGTATAACGAACATTGTGGGCCGTAAATCGAAAAAGTGCCATACTTCCCTAAGGCCGTTATAGCGAAATGCCGTATAAAGAGCAGCCGTAAAGCGAGGGTTGGACGTATTTCCATTTCCAAACAACATGGTGAACTCCCATTGAATATTGACCTTCCAACAGACGCTATACCATACTTTCATGTGGTATTCAAGCACACTCTATTTTGCACAATCAACTTTGTAAATTTAGTGCGGTTTCCCAACCACTTGAATAACTTCCAACTTGCCACAATTTATGGCAGCACGGTGCAAAGTGGTCATAGATAAACTGCAGGAGAAAAATGTCCACCATTTGTGAATTATTGCCCCCTTTTAATTGTAACAAAAAGAGCCCATCCATTGTATGCATAACGACCATCCAACTTTTTTTTTCTCTTCTATTCACCGAGATAAAAATCTGGTATTAAAGTGGTCCAATTTCAGCAACATGTTTCACCCATTTGTGTTCCACTGTGCCCAATAAACACCAGACACTTGAAATAATGCCAACTCAACCAACCTCTTATTACAGACTTAAAAATTGTTTAAAAAAAAAATCGTTAAAAAAAAAATCTTGTTAAATCACAACGAAATCTTACAGAATAATATCAATTGGATCAATCTAAATAAATGTGCAATCAATCATTTTTCTTATCACTAATTGTCACTTGCAATAATTAATGTGTTTTTTGATCCTCACAGACTGAAGAAGGAACTAAACAGGAAGTAACATTTCCTATTTACACTTCCAAACTCTTTTTTTTTTCCTTCCCTAAACGACAGTTTTTCTTCAACAGTTCAAAAAATTACATGGGAAAATGAAAATCGCATTTTTCTTTCCACGGTTCAATGAAACCAGCTTAAACGTGAGAGAATTTTTCCACTAATTCTCAAATACACAACTCCATGGCTGATTTTTCTTTAGACGGGCCTTGTAGTTCATCTGGGGCCCATAAAAAACCAGGGGCGAATCTCGGTTTTTCGGGGCCTAGGGTTTATTGAAGTCCAATGGGGCCCCGCTCATTGTTAATGAAAAAGTATTAAAAAATTATGATAATAATTCAATTTTTGTGGGCCTTTGACACTTGTGGGCCCTGGGTTTAAGCCCTATTAGCCCCCATGTAGATCCACCTCTTGAACTTTTAATTTCAACCAGAAATAATCTTTAAATTACTAAAGGAATTTAATCAAAAAATAAATTATATTAATTTTCTACCGGATTTTGTGCTATACATTATCTGTCCTTGGTGTTGGTATCTAAGTAACAAACTAAAAATAAAAACAATTTCACACACCTGCTGATAAATTGGTTTTAAGTGTGAGTCAAAATGATAAACAATTTTTAAGATGGTATAATTAAAAAATAAAAAAAAATTACTATTTAGAGTTCCCCAGTAAACTAGTCAACAATATCCTGTTTTAACAGATGACTCACAGGATATTAAATCATTGCCATCAAATTGTTCATATCAATTTGCAACAGTATCAATTACGTAATTAAGGAAAAATGTTTCAAACTATATTAACCCAACCCAAATGTATTTTATTACATCACTTCCGGTTTAGCTACTCTTGTCACACTCAACTTATCCAGGAGATAAAAGTGTTTGCTCAGAAACAAAGTTCAATAACTGTTTTTTATCAGTTGAAACGAGTTTATGGAGAAAAATTAATTTTTTTATTTGTAAGTGGAAACGAATATTTCTTATTTTTGTAATAGTTTGTGAATTTAAAAAAAAAAATATTTTTTTTTGGGAGAAAAAAAATCACTTCCTTGACTGCACTGAAGCATTTAGTTGAACCATGTCACCCTCTATTGACAAAATCAATGAGGGAAAGGGGCAGGAAGAGAGGTAAAGAAGGGCAAGGTCAGCTAACTATTGTTAATTAGTGTTTGGTCACATACCAAAGAGGATTATCAAAGTGAAAGAATTTTTTGAAAATTTTTGATTTGTTAATTTTCACTATAAAGTGATGAGTCAATGGTTAAGCATTGTAATGAGACACAATTCATGAGGTCAATCATATGACTCAAATTCCACACCTAAAATTCATTGTTTATGCATGAAAGAAATGATATGTTATCAAAATGTTGAAACTAACTTACATTTTCATCTGATTGTGTAGAATAATCAAAAAATTAATCACAAAAAATTTTTGTG
>JAQIXU010000529.1:0-30845 GCA_034701245.1 Strigamia transsilvanica | reverse complement strand
AGTAGATTGGTCAGACTGCCGTGTCAAGTGCGAATAATTAAAGCATCTTTAATGAATTAACTGATATTTTAATACAGGCTTGTATTCTCGGTTATTCCATTTCAATCAAAACGTTGTAAAATTTGATTATACCAGTTTATACGTCAAAAAAGACATGTAAGTCGTCCAGAACCTGAAGCGATTAAAACTAGGCAACAACACGAATAAACAATAGTTAGTTTAAACTTTTACAGCACTATCAAAAAATCCTAGTACCGCAACTGGTTCCAATTACATTATTGTCTATATAAAAGATAAAACGATTTTAGCCACGTCGATTTCTAGTTAATTCATGCAACACTGTCAAGAATGCTTAGTCTTATTTTAACTCTTAGTTTTTTAGTCTTTATAAATGCAGAAACGCTTCATTCTTCGAATGAAGGACCTTGTCCTGCAATTCCCCCGCCTGAAAACTTTGACATTTCACAGGTAAAAATGCACAAATTAATCGACGTGCAGATATTCAAATTCATCTTTTCTAAAAATATTAGTTTCATCAAAAAAGATGGTTTAACCTGTACCACAGTTACAAGGATGAGCTTCACTTTTCTGAAGGTAGGAAATGCATTGAAAAATATGTTACTTATGATCCGCATGCTGGAACATTAGTCTACGACACGTATTCCATCTGTGAAATATCCAAGTAAAGATAATTTTCTTATTTACACTAAATTACTGACTATTAATTGTAATTTATTTTATTTCAGTAAACCATTATGGCACAAATATTATGCTCATGTAACGACAACTCCTGGAGTAGTTAAGTGGCTTTTCGATAATTGTAATGAAAGAAGAAATTTTTTTGTTCACTTGTTAAATTTCTGTTTTTGTTTTAGCGACACGTTCGCACCAACAGTATGACAGTATTGAATCACGCATAGTCGATACCGACTACAAGACGTACTCTGTGGCCTTTTCTTGTGGATATTGCCAAAAAACTAATACGCATCGCAGTAATAAATCGCATAAATTATTACAGTAAATTTTATTATTATCGTTGTTATTTTTATAGTCACTGCTGGCATTTGCTCTAGTACCAGACATTCGTTGCCTCGAAACAAGCTGCAAAATACCGTCAGGCTGTTCAAAATGTACAATGTGAACGTCGATTTCGTACCAACTGACTGGTCTGATTGTCGTGCACGTTGTGAATCGTAATGACCATCAAACTGATGTAACAAAATATTGCTTTGAAATAAAATTTTAAGTAAATTCGAAATCCTTGGACATGCTTCAAAATCTGCTATCTTTTTTAGTCATATCATATCCAATACTGAATAAGAAACATAAACCCTACAATCAAATAAAATCAAATATTACAGTAGTTTTTATCGAGGATATGGGCAAAACCAGCTGCTACTACAGGCCCATGCATAAGAAAAGGCCCAAAAGCTAGCCAGGTGTTGTGTGCACGCTGCACTCAAGGTACCCCATTACATACCGTGTGAGGTAATTATAACTCATAAAAAGTAACACACGAAATCAGGGCCACATCTAACCATGTCTTGCATAAATCTCCATCCCAGATGTAGGTGTAGGTCCCTGAAAAAAATGTCACCTCAGATCCAAAAAAAAACTTCAGCATTCCCTAAATCCGGGCTTGCAACTAACACTATTTATGGGCATTAAAAAGCTGGGACCCCACATACATGCACAGTTTTTAAATAAACACTTGTGATAATTAATACCAAAACTGAAATTTGCGTTTAATTAGCATTTTTATTCGAGAAGTTTGTTTGGAAAACAGAAAATGTTAGTAATTTATTAGGCATAAAACATTATTCAATAGCTTGTTTTTATAGTCGATATTTATTGTTAACTTATATCCGCTAGTTAATGATTACAAATTTCGCATTTTAAACTCAGTGAGAAAATTAATACATGTATCTCAAATTAAACATTGTAAATTATTCCACAGATATCGACATGCTGACTTGCATAAGGTAGCAATAGGTGTACTACTAATTAATGTCAGTGTACGTGCTAAGTTTTTCCCAGGTAAATGTCCAACTATTCCAACTGTTACAAACTTTAATATAGCACAGGTATTTATCGAAAATTTTCAAACAACTTGGTATAAAAACATTTTTACAGTTTGCTAAAGGTACTTGGTATATGCAATACACCGACAGTTTTGCTATTGGAAGTCCTGCTTACACTCGTCATAAATGCAGCGAAAAACATTTTAGTTACGTACAATACGGAGACAGAAATAATAAAAGTTAAAACTTACACCATTAAAGAGCATTCAAAGTCATACAATTTATTAATTTTAAATGCACAAGTCAACTCAACTAATTTTTCTTTCCCGACAGCTTATCAATGTGGCATGTAACCTACGGCAAACGAGCGGGAACTCCCGGAATAATTACGTTTTTAAAATACAATGGTAAAAATCCACTATTCCCCATAGAACATTTCACTTAAACATTTATCTCTAAGAAACTACTAGTTCGAGATGGCCGTACGCCTCAGTCGAACTGAGAATTCTTAGGACAGATTACGAATCTTATGCTGTGGGTTATGGCTGTGGGTATGATGATGACATAAACACTTTTGTAAGTATGTAACAAAATTAATTTCTTATTTTTGATTAAATTTCTTCACATTTTTTAATAATAGTGGCTATTACTATTGCTACGCGTGAGCCTGATGTCAACTCATAAAAAAGTGAACTTGAAGATTTTTTTTAAGTATTTTGGAATTGATGTTAACTTTATACCAACTGATCGGATAGATTGTCGTGCACACGTATGACAAACTCAATGAATGTAAAAATAAATAGATTAAAACCTATACAAAACAAATTCAAACATTGATCATTTATAATTACGATAATCCAATGCGATTTTAAATGGCTGATATAATTACTGTTATTTAATCAGTAAATTGACAAGATAAGAACACCATTAATTATTCAATCAGTCACATAACTACTGTTACACATCGAATTCCTACCTGTATAAACAGTTTAAATTTTCTTGCAATAAAATGAGGCAGATAATGGTCGAGGTCGGCTGTGGGCCTTCAAAAATTGATCGTTACTCGAGATCTCTTCGTCAGTATTAAAACTGCTATAGAAATTATTACATTTTCCATTAATATCTAAATTTACCAAAAACTGAAAATGCTTTCGATTCTTTTTTTTAAATTAAGAAAATATAGCAATTGATTACCTTTCAGTTGATCTGTAATATATTTTCTTCTCCAATGGTAAACTCAATGTAGGTGACGGTATTGTTGACTGCATTTTTGGTACCGTTAATTCAACTAGAATTGAAATTTTGAAAATGTACAAATTGTCTGTTATTAACTGTAAAATTAAGCAATCTCACTTGTATTTGCAGCGTGCCAAATGGGTTGTGGCTGTAAAAAAAAATAAAATATTAAATATATTTTTTTCCACAGTAACGGTACTTACACTTGCTCGTGCAGGAGGTGTGCTGAAAGACGGGGATTTTGGCTCTAAAAACAAACAAAATTCAAAAACAAAATATTTTTTCCTCTGCATTTTCCTACCAATTTCCGAACGAGGTAAAAATTGTGGAATGGCAACATGCGTGTGGCACTGAGGACAACTAACATACGATGAAGAGTCACGATGAACTACACGAATAATCTTTTGCTGGAGCGAATTGTACGTAGTCGACGGAATTATTCTGTTACTAGGAGGCGGCAAATCTATTCGCTCCACTCCTTCATCTCTCAAATCGTCTACGGATTCTTAAATTGACATAAAATTAATTTATTGCTTCATAAAAATTTGTAATTCGCAAATAATTTACCTAATAGCTCATACCCATCTTCTTGACTGTCTACATCGCTGTCGTACGTGTAGTACCGAACTTTGGATTGTTTTTCATCAGTTACAGCAGGTTTTAGTTGATCATCTTTTTTGCTAAATATAACAAGCATTTTATATTCATTTTTCATCACAAACACATTTGTTTTAACTTTAATTTTGAGTTTCCGAGTTCTTCACTTATGTAATCCATTGACCTATTAAAATCCACCAGACAATGCACAGGCTGCGATGCAAATGGTATGGCAGTTAAGGTACAGCTGTCCTGTTATCAAATATTTAAAAGAAAATTAATTTTGAGAATAACTTCTAGTTCTACTAATTTTCTTTTTTTTCCAGGAAGTCACCGAATGAGTTTTAATGATTGGCGGCCAAATTTTTTGTTCGGTGCGAACTAGTGAACTTTGCTGAGTAAACCTATTTTTCTTCTCATTATATCTAGGTGGCAGTGTTGCTGGAATTAATTCGAAATTAAAATTATTAACAATACAAATATTTTTTGCCTGAAAAATGCATTTCTACCTGATTTAGCTCTAACTTTTAATTTTTTGTTTGCTAGCACAACTGACTTGTTAAATACTTCTTGAACTCGACTGACTGACGATGCCGATTTCAAACGCGGTTTCAATTTCGAAGTTGCTTCATCTAAATAAAAGTATAAATAAATATCAAAAATAAATTATTTTCATCCCGGTCAAGCACGAACCTTTATCGGAATAATCCCTTAAACTGCTAGCAAACATCACTGCCTATTAAATAACTAGAATTAGTATAAATAAATAAAAAGAGAAAAAGAAAGAGTAAATTTACTTGAGGTTTGATCAACTCCAGCTTGACGAAATTTTATAGCTTCCGAATATGTAGAGTTAATCTTGTCTTTGAAGAATAAAAAATTGTGTTACTATATTTAAAAAGTATTTTCACAAAGCACAGACCAGGAAGCACAAAAAAAAATCATTGATTCGTGTGTTTTCGTACATTTTTGTCTTACTAATTGTTCCGTATGTTATGCCATCTTGCACAGAAGCAACATTAGCCAGCTATGAACTTTTAACCGGTCAATTTCAAATGGATTTCTGGCGGAAATAATGTCTCCCTAGCACTGCCCATTTATTGATTTCCTATAGCACATAGTATATACTTAGTGGCAGGTGCAAATATAACAACACCAATATAAACAAAGAGAAAAACGCTGTTTATAAATAACTGTTTTAATCATCTCCTAATATAAATATTATTATCATTTGAATAGTTTACTTCATTTCAGATATATCGAAACATCTTTTCCATTTTCAGAGATTACGAATTGTTTGGCCGTGCAAAATTTGTAACAAAATTATTGGATTATTTAATTGTAATTTTAATAAAATTTATTATTTTTTTACAAAAAAATATACTCAACATGTCAAACTCCATTAACAAATAAACAAATTAATTTAAATTATTTTATAATATACTATATGGTTTTAACAGAATCGTCGATTAACTGACGGAAACAACAGACGTGGCCAGTATAAAAAATACCAAAGGTATGACTAGATTGTCTATGTGTGTTGTAAATGCTTCGAGCAGCGATGTCGAAATAATTACTCCTGCGACAGCGTAAGTTGTGGACGCAGGAAAAATGTCTACAAAACATCGACAAATTACATTTCTAATCACGAGCCTATCGTTAACTCATTACCAGTTTTTTCTAGAATGTTTACAGTAATTAATTGAGAAATTATAGAAATTGCTGTGCCCTCTATAGTTTTGGAAGTTTCTGTCACGATACATCATAAAGTAAATTTCTAATTTAATATTCCATAAAAATAAAAATAGTCTCACCTGGCCATCGATGAGTGCCGAATATCTTTCCTCCGACAGATGCAAATGCGTCGCCAATCCCAATTGATATAACGCCAGCGAAGGAGTGTATTCCGGACGAGCAAAACCAAATGGGAATAGAACTTCCCACCAGTAAATAAATGTGAGAGGTGATCAAGTGGCCCTGATCCTTTTCATCCAAAAAAAATTTTAAATGTTGATTCAGAACGTCCGATATCGGTGAAATGTCCAAAAACCTTAAATACTGAAAAAAAATAAAACGAAATAAATTATATATAATTGTGTAGTTGACAATAAGCAAGTTTTACCTCTAAAACAATGAATAATCCGAATAATAAAGCAGAAGATAAACGTAGAAATTGAGGGTCCAAGATAAGTCCGGGAAAGAACACTCCGAGAACCATCAAATGAAAATACTTTCTCAAAATTGTTGTCGGCTTGTCAACGGAAGGCAGCGTGGATTGAGAGTAGACAAATATTATTGACATCAGCAGTAGTATAAGCCATAAACCGAACAACGACAACTATGTATTTGGTTAAAAATATAAATGTTGGCCTAATGTCAACGAGATTTCATATCTTATACCCGTTGGTTGTTGTCGACGAGAAAATTTAAGCCCCATAGAATTGGATTAATTCGTAATACAAGGTGCAGAAGGGGAAGAACGAACATAAACCCAACGAGGACAAACGACAGGATTACATGTGAAATAGACGGTTTGTAGTAACTACACAATCTAGCACATGTAATGATGACTAAAATGCACCCGAGTAAGCTGACCTGTTTGAAAAAATTAAAAATTAGTAATCAAAACCAAAATATATGAAATTATAGTGCTTACTTCAACAAAAAGTGCAATCTGATCGGTAAGAGCTGGTAACTCATGTGAACTAAGGTGTAGAAATATGTGGCAAACAGAAGCTGACACAAACGAGGACACGCACTGGGATATTAAAAGAACTTCACCGAAGGAAAACGTCCTTTGAAACGATTCGGGTAGATACCATATTAAGTAAAAGAAAGTCAGTTGTGAACTGGCACTCAAGAAAAATGACGTCGTTATTGCTAAATGAAAAAGAACAAAATATAAAATTAACAGGTAAATCGATTTAAATTTAAATGTCATTTTACCAATTTTGGCAACAAAATGCATCATCGCAAACCCGATGCATGTTAACACTACACAGAAGAGTATGTTTGCAGCACTGCGGAATAATTTTTTAGGTTCGGAGGAACCGCATAACGCAGAAATTACAAATAGAGATGAACTAAATGTGCAGAGCGACGTCAAATACCACATCCATTGCAAATCTGAAGGGAAAAAATCACTAAGATTAAACGAATTCAAGTAGAATTAAATGTTTCTAGCTAGGTTTTATATTTTAAAAAATTTGGGTTGTATTTTTCAATACATTTTAATTAATTCAGTTTACAAAGAATTACTTGTCCGGTCTGTACTTTGTTTATCGGATTGATATTTCATCCAAAAATATTTAGTGCCTGTGCCGGGCAATTCAAATGTAATTTCGGTTTTATCGTTCTAATGTTTTTTAGTTTGTTAAAATACTTACTTATAGCTCTTAAAGAGTTCAATTTTTCATTACTATAAATTTGTACCATCAATGTGATTGGCAGTACACAGCAAGTCCAAAGTCCAGCGCTAGATCCTTTCCTACAGAAAAATTGATAATTAAGAAACACCCTTCAAATATTTCGTTTTGTTACTTGCCTAAATTGAAATGGTTCTAATTGGTCAAAAATTTTATATTCTAACCTATACAACATAAGCAATATGCACAGAATTGCAACTATACATTTTTCACGAAAAGAAAGAAAAATTAAATGTAAATAAATGAGTTTAGTATCATCTTACGCAAAAACAGTAATTCTGAATCAGCCAGGCCCTCAGTCGCATCATTCCATATGGTTGAGGCTACAATACCCCATCCGGATCCCAACGACAAATACTCAAAAGAT
The DNA here is from genome assembly GCA_034701245.1 of Strigamia transsilvanica. NCBI lineage: Eukaryota > Metazoa > Arthropoda > Chilopoda > Geophilomorpha > Linotaeniidae > Strigamia > Strigamia transsilvanica. The sequence continues at coordinate 23,199 of JAQIXU010000529.1, read as the reverse complement.
ATTAACCTGTTTTTGTATGTTTTTGACATGATCGTTACTACCTTTCATCTGACGCAATGCCAGAGAAACAAGCATGCCGCCTTTAGGCCGGAAACGGAAACATGCGCAGTGGTAGATTTTCAGACTCCAGACAACTCCATGTTTTCATACTAGATATTGGGGTTTCCAACAGGCGGCCCGCAAAGCTTTACTACAGAAGAGTTTCTGCAGTAAAGTTTATGTTTTTAAGTTTGTCTTTGGTTTTTCCTACCTCAGCCATTATGATGCGGCCCACCACTAGACTCGCAGATTGTGGCCCAATTTAATCTAGTGGCAGACACTTTATAGCTGGAAATCTCCGCTCTATAGCATAATAAACTGATGGTATTTTCAATTAAAGTTAAAGAGGACGAAATACAAACAAACAAAACGCAGCTTTCAGTATCTTTATTGGTTTCTACAGTAAAAAAAAAACAACAACTATACAATTTCAAACAAATGCTTTACAAAACGCAGCTGTATGGTCCAACCCACAACTCAACCTGAGAACTTCGCCAGGAACACAAACCTTAAAAGGAAAAAACTGATCTTTCGGATGACCAAGACCCAAACACGACCGCGTATTTTTCCCCCACATGTACAAATCGCCCTTATCTAAAACAAAAAAATCAAATCAAACCAAAAAATCTTCAAAATATAAAAATAACAAATTACTCGTAATGGCTGCAAAATGATTCAACCCAGCTTTTATACTCGTCACAGCTGCATCCTCATTGAACACATTCCGTCCAAACAGCGGTTCCGGCAGCATTTCTGGATACCCAATCGATTCCACAGCGGGTCCTTTACCAACAATCCCATAGCCCCACACAAAAACATGTCCGCGATCTTAATTTACAAATTAAATCTTAAATTACAAAAATAAACAAAACCCGAATCACCAATCATTACCATTCAAGAACGCACACATTGTGCCAGCAGCTGCAGCTTGTAATATCCTTCCAAATTCCTTTACTTTAAAATGCCTAGCGTGACAAGTCTGTTGTTCATCAGTAGCAGGAGCTAACTGTCTGTACTCCGAATTACCCCAACCAAACAAATCACCTTTTTCTGAAACCATTAAAAAAAATTAAAAACCACAAAACCAATTTTCATTTATTTCTTAAAACCCACCAGATACGGCCAACACGCAGTCTCCGCTGCTTGACAAATGAATAATTTTTTCATTTTCTATATCACCTTTTACCGGGCCCGGCTGCCACTGACTTTCATAATGTCCGAGACCAGTTTGCCCATCAGCCCCCCAACCACACGCGTACAATTTCCCACAATCCGTGAGAAACAAAGTGTGATCCTGACCGCAAACAATCTGTAAAATAAAGTCATCATCGTTAAATAAGCAATTTAATTTAATTTTAATTGAAATCTGTACTGGGTATGGCATTTCTCGACGGTCATTGTCCAAAAGAGACTACGACAAGCTAGTGGAATATACCCAGTTTCGAATGAATTGTTTTACGATGCCACAGCGGAAATAAATTGCACATTTCAAGCAACTTCGTGCTGTACTAGGCGGGTCGAGGCCCCACCTATGCATCGCTTAAATTTAAAATACTTCAATTTTTACCTGTTTAATTTTAACATCGTCCAAACCGCGAACTTTGTGTATCGCTGGGTTGGCCCAATAGTCTTCTTTCTGCACGATGGGACGACCGCACTGGCCGTACGAGTTATTGCCGAGACTGAAAACTAAAAAATCACGTCTAAGTATTTATGAGCTTCAACTGATTGAGGTTAATCTGGGATTAGGGGAACGTTAGGAATTTAACATTCCTGAATCTTTTTAATGGGTCAAATTATTGTGCTGGGTATGGTTTTTCTGAATGGTCACTGCCCAGAGGGCTACCAAAAGATTATGGAATATACACAGTTTCGAATGAAATTTTCTACGATGCCACAGCGAAATTAAACTGCACATTTCAAGCAACTTCGTGCTGTACTAGGTGGGTTGAGGACCCACCTATGCATCGTATTTTTTTTAAACATTACATTTTTTAAAAATTACTTACTTGTTTAAAAAATGGAAGTATTTACTCACTTCCTTCTTTATCAGTCAGGATTAATGTGTGCGCTCTACCACACGCTACTTGAAGAACTTTTGTTTCCGATGGGTTTAACAAAGGAACGGCGATTGGTAGCGGGGAGAGAATAAATTCAAGTGGATGACCTAGAAATAATGAAATTTTTTTCTTCTTTTAATAATTAGTAACAAAATTTTACTCAGTTTTTAAATTTACCTTTCCTGACTTCGTGCACACCGATTTGGGAATTTGAATTAATTCCAGTTCCAAATACTTTGGCCTTTGTTTTGGATTTAACTGCAAATACTGTGAAACCAAAACCGCATGCAACGTCAGTTACATCGTGGAGTTCGGCAAATCGCAATCGACCTGGTTTGTGTAGCGACATGAGTATTCGGTTACGTGTGTGCATTGGTTTTAGATATCTCGGTTCGCCCAATGCTCCTGTTGTGGCGCACCCCCATATATAAATTCGTTTGGAGCGCGCTTGGTCTTTGGATGCATACTGAAAAGTTAAATAAAATTAACAATTAATATCACTAAAAAGTAGACTTTTTTTAAAAAATAATACCTTAAAGATTGGAATATTTTGTTTTTCTTCGGGAGACTGAATTGGATGTAAAAAAGGTGTAGCACGATGAAATCCTGAAGTCACATTGTATGAAAGGGGACACACGTTTTTGCTTTTAAAAAAGCGAAAACTAGCGTGTAAAGTTCTTGATGCCATTTTAAATCATATTAAGCATGATCTGTAGCACTTTCAACAACCGATGCCACGATATTCTGCGAATACATTTAGATTACTACCGGATGACTAAACGTCGAAGATGGACAAGCAAACCATGCTTGCATCCACACAACGGAAGCGGAAGTGAATGATCCAATGGCTCCCTCTGCCGGCTGTAAATAATGCGGATTAGTTTTTAGATGACGTCAAAACTGTGTACACTACTGCTGTATGCTGCTGTATGCTGCTGCCGGCACCGAGTTCAAATCCCCAACGGATCTATTTTTATTATTTTTTTTCAGAAATACAACCTTTCGATTAATCATTCGAAATACTAACAACACAAATTTTAAAAAGGCGCAAACTAAACTTTATTGTTTGTCAAATTAAATTGAAAAAATATAAACATCAGCATAATTTGATTTTTATCTACAATTTTTATAATTTTTGTCAAAATCATGTCGGAAAAATTCTAGTAAATTAAAATACGTTTAAAAATAAAATACAAAGTTAAAAAAAAATTGCATTCAACTTTTTGAGTTATTAGTATGCGCTATTGGTAATTTCAAAGTTGCCATTTTTTCCATCTCCAATTCCTCTAACAGCAATTCCAAGGCCAAAGCATCAACATTTTTAGCCAATAAGTTCAAAAATAACCAATCACCAATCTTGGCACGGAGCAGCATATGATCCACTCGATTACTCTTGAAACAGTTGTATTGCCAATGCAACACCTTGACTCTGAGCTTCGGCCAACTGATCAAGCAAATACGATACACCAAAACGAGTCCGGTAGGAATGGCTAAAAACACCAACCAAAACCACAAAAACACGTATATCTTTTCATTAATAATATTCAACGGCAACACACAAATCGCATCGTGAATTTGAAAGTTCCCACTCGGTCCAAAAGCGCGAAAAGTACATTTGGTCAACCGAGGAAAAATCACCACCATTGTGTCATTGCGATATTCCTGGTCCAAGAATCCATATTGCAGAACACGTGATCCGTACGTCGTAAAAGTCCCGCCGAGAAAAGCATCAATAATGAAAATCTGCGCAACAACATTGACAAAATTGAGAAGCTCGCACGTAAAGTATCCATACGCCCACTTGTTGAGACTATTCCAATTTCTTAACACGTATTGACTTAGCAGTTTAACCCGTCCATTCATCGAGCCCTTTTCGCACAAAGGTTCCGTCAACCCATTCACCAGACAAGACATACGTCCGTTATCAATTTTCTTCCACACGTAACGCGACAAATAAAACATCGCCGCTTGTAAAGTCAACACCAGCCAAACCCATTGATAATACGTATGATAGAATACCGTGTCTCCTTGTTTCACCGTGCTGACTCCTGGGTATGGTTCGTTGCTTCCCGGGCCTACTAGGGAAAAAGTTGACCTTGTCCAGCAGTAGTTTTCTAGAAGATCCGAACTCAGCGAAGGCGGTGGTGGGCCGCAGGAAATCGGTCGTCCAAAATGTTCGCTGCTGGTCACTAAAATCGCCGCGGCTGCTAAAATCACCGCAGTCACGCGATAGTGCAAATGAAACACGAAATTGTCGATTCGGGCGGACGTGTGCGACTTGAGAACGGCGGCGGAAAATGCTGCGAGGACGGACATTGTTGGTTGTTGTCAGCACGCGTGCACAAGTGGGAATACAGCAACTGACAAATGAGAAGAGGGGACCACGTTCACCACAGGGGTTGGGGGCTAATTCTTAACAGATGGTTTGACCCCTACGTAAGATAATAGGTACATCTCACGTGACCTCGCGGTGGTATCTTGGAATTTCCTTTAATCTGCAGAAAAGGAAATTTGTCATCCGGTGACAAACTGACCGAATCAACAGAGATTACGTATGTTCCCACGTTGGTTTTGCTAAGGTGTGATTTAGATTTTAATCCGGCTTTAAATTTTTGAGGTGTCATTTCACTAAAAAATTAAAAAAAAAACAACGAATGGTCGACATTTCGATTTTTTTTCGGTTTTGCACGTTTACACATCTGATTGCATTTTCTTCCGCCCACTAATGACCTCCCGCGAACCTAGCCTCATCCATTTTTGAGTTTAAGTGTAAAAACAGGTGAAATAAATTGTTTAAAAATCGATTACCATGATTTATGTTTACTGATAAATTTAAATAAAGACGAAATCGTTTACGTTTCACATTTTTATTCATTTTTCTAAATGTGACATGTTGGTCACAACAAAACAGGAACTATGCCAACTGGTTGGGCATTTTCATAAACTCACAAACAAAAAAAATTTTTTTTGGTTTAAATTTACAACAAATACTGGGAAAGCTAAAAAGCTGTTGATTAGATTGACTGCTGGGTGTTTTAAACATTACAACGAGCGATAAGCTGTAGTATTTTTTTAAATCCTGGTCTTAAGATTTGAAATCAAATAAAAATAGTCTTTCCAATCTGATAACAGCATCTCGAACTCTCCCAATCAGTTGACATGAACGTGAGAATTGACTTAAGCGGCTTTCTCCATCTTAATCATCTCCAAAATTCCATCGTTCATCTCTTTCACAGCTTGGTATTCAGTCAACCCCATGCGGCGTTTGTTAGAAATGTCATATACGCCGCCCACCGATTCGGTGTGCTCGCCGCTAGTGCCTGCAATCAGTCCACAATGTAGTCACAAAACAATTCATAGATAGACAAATAAATTACGACACTCACCTCGAACCTGTAAGTTGAATTTCGATGCGATTTCCTCCAACTTCGCGCGGTTTTGAGCCAACTTGGGGAGCTTAATATGAACGCTGGCACGGATGGTAGTGCCCAAATTGGTTGGGCAAAAAGTTAAGAAACCAAGACGATCATCGTGAGAAAATGGCAACCGTTTCTCGATCTCATTCACGGCCTAAAACAAACAATTATTAAATTCTCTTTCTTATTAATCGTAGATAATCGTTTGGATTTACATGAGTCAAACGTCCAAAAACTTCTTTCAAGTTGCCTCCCATTTGCATTGAAATAATACGCAAGTGATCTTCCTCATTGCACCACACTAAGAACGTCTTAGCGTCGTTATGGTAAATGCCACGTCCACTTGGCCAATAGCGGCAAGCATTGGCTTCCTGCAAGAATCTAGAATAAAAATTTTAAATTATTATTTCGCAAACATGTGAAATGTAAAAATCCTCACCGATCACCTTCCTTGAAAAGGAAATGATCGTCGATCAATTTTTGCTGCACATCTTTGCCCATGCCAGTAAGTGGATAATAGGTGCCTTTCAGCTCCCCAGTCAAACCGCTCAAAGTAGATGACACTTTCTCCTCCATTTCTTTGTATTGCTAGAAAAGAAAATTTTTAAAATTAATTAATTTTTCAATTTATTATTAAAATAATTATGAATTTTTACCGCTTCAGTCAAGCAAGGGTTGAATGGGTACCCTTGAAGGCTTCTTCCGCATCGTACACGCGTAGAAATAACAAATGCACCTTCAGGATCCAAATCTCCAAGAGTCGCAACATCTCCGAAGTCCTTGGCGGGATGCTTGTCGGTCGACTTGAACCCACCATGGTAGTCTTCGATGATCGGGTTGAACAATCCAGCGAAAAGTGTGTACGCTTCAGCATCAGGCGCATAAACACCGACGCCAGAATCGAGATTAGCAACACCTAGAATTAAAAAATTAAAAATTAAATTTTTTTAAAATAAAACTAAAATTATTTTATCTTCAAATTTATTCGTCTCAAGTGATCTTTAAATCGTTTTCAAATGTGTTACAGTTGATACGAAAACACTACAATAATAGCAACCCACTCTGTCAGTACTGCAACCATTTTTGGAAGCCTCGTTGCTGGTTCTGATTTCTATTTCTACAAGCAACTGTCGATTAGTGCTACTGCCTAGTTGGATATTTAGAACAAGGTGATTTGTAAAAAAATCATTCAATTAAACGATTATTTATTTATTTTTTTAATTTCACGTTGTTAGACTTACAATTTATGCTACCTTTCACTATTATTATTTCATTATCATTTCATTCAAACTCAAGATCAGTCGTTTCAGGATACCTAAAATTATTCTAAACTACGTCATTCGGTCAAGCGTTAACAACGTACGAGAATAAGCCTAACCCGGCACCAGTGCCAAATGCACTGGAATGAAGCCAACTGAGAAACATTTCAAATTAAAATTTCAAAAAAAAATTCAAACTCAAATTCATTTACCCAGATATTTTTGTCAAATTAAAATTTTCATGGCTTAGCTAATCTAATACCGCCTCGGAAAAAATAAACATTCTAGTGTGGAAATTAAACACATTACGTGGCTATTTGATTAAGCATTAGCGGCTATTTTTAATTCAAGTTTATGTGCCATGGCAATGAAAAAAAAAAAAGAGGAAAAAAACCAATGCTGAGACCCGAAAAAGACAGGGCAAGTGATTTTGTTTAGCTCCACTGAAATACTATGCAAAGCCACATTCCTATCTCATCACGTCTTTTAGGGTTAGCTCGATTGTAGTTGGCACGTAGAAAAGGAATCTGCAGCATAGTGTGGAATTTAGAGATCATTGCACTTATACTACTGCCCGAATTTAGATTTTAGCAGAAACCAAAACCCTACAAAACCTAACTCAAGAAATGTCCTTGAAGAATCGATATTTATTACTATCAGTCTGCTTATCAGCACAAATTCAATTTCGTGCCTTTGTTGTTTCAATAACTTAGATTAGGGTCCAAACTAATATATCTTAGTTTTTATCGGACTAAACACTCGAGTCATGATGCATTTTTGAAAATTCTAATTACTTTTTAATCTCTCTTTAAAAAAAAAAGCAATTTGAGACTGTAATTATATCTCAATTACAACATAATGATGCAAATAATTAAAACAGTAGTATGCAATTATCTTTGGAATAATAACATTACATTTTTTACATATATCAACAAAGCCTAGCCAAGTGTAGTATTTTAATTATTACTTAGTCTGTCTTCACTTTGACTTCTGGGAAAGTAAATTTCCTTCAACAGAAAATAAATCTTCCATTTTGAGTTGAGAAATATTCAAAGAAATGCTTTTCCATTTACTTTTATGACGCTGTTGTTACAACATTTCAATCGTTTGTCATTTCAATTTGCATGTCTGATTCACACATATTGAGTAAACTGTGAAACATTTTTGTGCAAACAAAGACCTTGGCAAAGTTAATGGCAAAGAAACGAAATTTAGGACAAGTTTGAGTAAAAATACCCAAAATTTATTGTTTCTTTATAACTTAATCAGGCATTTAAGATCTTTCGAGTAGTTTGGGTGTTAGTTTTAAGAAAAAATTTTCTGCGTCAAGGTCGAATGAAACTTTGGCTGGTATTCACTGAGCACACAATAGGCTATTTTTACCTGACTGGATGATATCTTGGAGGGTAGCCCCCATGGCCGTCTTCTTGGTTTTCAGGTCATCGAATACTGCTTGGCTCAGATATTTCTTCAGGAGGGACTTGCAATCTCCTGCTGCTTGCAATTTTTTGAATCCATCATCCAATTTGGTTGCAGTTGCTTGATCGACCGACATTATTCTTTTTTGCCTGTTAAAAAGCAGTTGAAAATTGATTTAAAGCGCGGCAGAAAGAAGGAGAAAAAAATGCATAAAGGAAGTACAAATAAGCCTACGACGGGATCAATAAATAATTCAGTTTGTCAATTCCACTCTGCGAGAACCAAGTTAAAATGAAATATCTACGGTTGTTCGTGGTTTGATTCATAAAATACGTTATAATTCTAAAATTATATGTAATTTATATAGTTTATATAATTCCGTAATAAAAAATAAAATTTAAAACGGATTTAAATGTTAGTTTTCAGATTTAAAACAGAAAACGGTTGAAACTTGAAATTATTGTACGGAATGAAATTGTATTGTTAGCTCGCACTTTTTTCTCAGTTTGTATCGTTTTTACGCTGCATTTTTAGTAATGCACAAAACCCTACATTTGCTATGAATCCGAATAAACTTTCAGCACGGTTGTGCAATTTAAACGAGCCATCGTAAATTTTAAAATGAAATGAAAGATTTCGAAAATAATTTGATAATTAACAGCGAGCTGCCTACCTAAACCGTTGCTGACAAAGACGACGAGAGACTGCGAAGAAACGAGAGCAGGAAGCGAGTATGTGAGAGAAATTCGCCCGCTGCACTCTGGTATGGCTGACGTCAATGGACGTGTATTTACAAAAGTAACACAACTTATGTAATGACATTTGTGATTACGATGGCAATCCCATTCATGATTTAAATCGGTTATTAAATTTTCGTCACAGTTTAAATACATCAAATACGAAATCTCATTTTTTCTATTCAGTTTTTTTCTCATCCCTTTCTGAAATGGATAAACGCAACGTAATGGAAATGGAAATGTCTATAAATAGATATGTATCCGCGCTAGTCCATTTCTGTGAAAAGTAGCAAGAGGGAAGTTCCCTTTCGGGGTTTCGTTGTACAGGGTTTTCAATTTTCATTTCCTAATTACTTTTTGCATTTGTTTTATTATTATTATTATTATTTAGACTCAAAAGTTGCGTCATCTTTACGAGCAAAACTAAATGCTTTCTCAAGGTCGTGCTATGTCTGCCACTTTTCCGCTTTAACTATGAGTCACCTGTGGTTTAACTGATGCAAGAAATAAAATCTTCATTTTAGATCTATTTTTTAAAGCAGAAAAAGCAAATAGAAATAAATAAATTGGTTGAGTTAACGATACAGAATAAAACACGTAATATTTTAAAATTTTAATCGTGACACACCCACTATTGTAATCAGTTTGTGTAACTGATGCCAAAAAATTGTGCGATAGTAAAATAACACTTGATGTAACCAGACATGCATCAGCCAGAATTGCGCTCACGTGACCACATTGCGGCGCGGTAATGCCGGCAAGCAGATGAAGAGGCGTTTTATTTATAAAATTTTTCTCTTGTTGCTTACCTTTGTCGAAAAAGCAGTAGGCATCCAACACTAGCAGAACCACCAACTAGAGCAAGCAAGGCAACACGTTTATCTACATACATAGCACTGGAAATGTGTTTGGAGAGAAACTGCATTGACTAAAAATGCGTTCAATAACCAGAAGCAGACAAGCGACCTTTTTGCTTATACTGCTGCACTGAAATGACGCAATGGCGAAACGACACCTTTTCAAATACCGTGGGCTGTTTCAGCTGTTTCGTACGCTTTAATAGTGATTATCTCGCGTGTCATAAAACAAAAATTATACGGGGCCGAAAATAGTACAATTTAGACAGTTAGTCAAATCAAAAGCTCAGCAAAATGCATTATGGTTCGGAGAGAACTACGTTGTTTGTAATATGTCAACAGACTATTAAAATAAATTGTTTTTTGAGTTCGGTGTGTGAATTTATTAATTTGTTAGAACGATAGTTGTGGGTTAAAAATAAAACGATCAATATAGGCAGCCTTCTTTTCCCATGAGATCTAATTAAGGTTTAATAAATTCATTATGAGTATTACTCGCTAGATCAATATTTGTAATATTGTTACACTTCTAAAGTAATCAAATCTAATATCTTGATAGAATTGAATCTATTGACTTTTTTTTCTCTGATTTAATCTTATCATTCGATTTGGTGCTCAAACGCGAGGAAAATTTGTTGGAAAATTGTAACAAATTCTACGACTATTGTTTTCTTTTTGGTTGCTGTTTAAAAATCTGGTTGTAAAATGAGTATTTTTATTTCTAATTGAATAAGCATCAAATGTGCAGCGTTTAAAAACTCATAGCTTAGCAACAGTGACAATCAGTTGGAACCAATGGATAGCAGCAAATGAGAGGAAATAAGAAGTTTAAGCCGTTTATGCTTTAACTGTATTTTTAGTATTGGATTTTTTTTTATTTGAAGGGCTTACCAGAAATCTCTGATGACAAAGAACAGGTGCCAAACCGAGTTCATGGAAATTTTGGCTACTCTGCTTATAAAACGAACACGAGCAGCGAAATGGGCTTCACTGCGTAACAAGAGGAAGAAAAACGATAGAGCGAGCCACTGAAAATGTCAATGTTGGCGGGAAATTTAAACAAACATTACATTCTAATTTAATTTATATTTTTATTTACAAAACACGGTTTAAACTTTTTTCAAAACCAGAAGAATCCGTCCATTCGGAATCATACTCGTTTTGCAGGTTCATTATTCTCGTTAAGGCGTCAGTGGTGCAATGGAAGTTATGCTCGATAAAATCTGAGAAATATTTAAAAACGCTGTAATTATATGGTACACGAAGACAAAATTTTTTTTATTTTACTTCTAGGTACGTTAATAGTTTCTTCAACCAGATACACTATTGCCATGTATTTGTTTACACCTCTAATGCATACATTACACCCAGAGCCGTCTACATCCCTTTCAAAACGTAATGTACTTTCAAAAGTACTGTTAATCGGTTCTACAAAATTATCACCGTAACTGAAATTCAAAAAACTCGATAATTTTTATAATTTTGAATATGTTTTCATTTCATACTTAGAGCAAACTGCAAGTCCTATTGTAGATTTAACTACATCCCAACACAAATCGTACGTACCCTTGTCCAGAGGACAACTGTCTCCACAAATTATGTATTCATTATGTACATCCAGCAGTAAAACTTTATCTAATCTCGAATACTAAATAATAATAATAATTAATAAGGTTGTGGTACATTCATTTGAAATGCCGTATTATTACTTGTTTGAATAAATCCAGAAGTCCCTGCACTCCAACTATGTGGTGCACAAATTTGTGCACATATTTATCGTACACTTCAAAAATGGACTCCTTTGAGATTCCCCCAATATAATAACTAAAGAAAAATGCAATTAGTTGTTTTCCTTTTTTCTTTTTGTGCAACGTACTTCAATAATCGCTCTCTAGAGTCCATGGAACAGAACTCCTCAAAAACAGGATCTTCGGCCTCCTCTTCTGTCTTTTGCGTAGAATTAGTACTGCTTTCAAACCCATAACTTGAATCATATTCATCCATGTCAAAGTCTTAGAACTTTATGAGACGGTGGATTTATATCCCCTTTTCTTATCCCAAGTATCCCTTTTCTGATAAGATGAGTAATTCCATACTTATCAATGTTGCCTCTTGCTAGTTGCTACCCCCACTTTGCCACAATGCAGCTATTTGTATTGTAAAAATTGTTTTGTTGCTTTAAAAATCATTCATTTTAATCATACTGCTGACTAATTTCTAATTAAAAAATAAAATTTATCAACTTGAAACACACAGTAACCATTTTCACCCTGACAAATGATTAAAAATGACGAATTTATATCACAAGTAGATTGCACGAATATTTTCATTTACTATCTGATTCACTTGATATTTTATAGGCTTTGTTCGTACATTAACATGTTTGCTTTGTCTTTATTGGCGAATTTCTCGTCGAACAAATCAAAACCAATTACTTAAGCGTCAACAAATACACGTATTTAATCACAGTTGCTTAGAACTCAATACATATATATTTAGTTAGTTTATTTTCATCCATATTACAAGTTTACAATACAATTTGTTAGTACTATATAAAATATAGTACGATAAATACTTTATTAATATCTGTCAAACATAACATGTACATACATGTACAGTTACAATAAAAAATTAGTTGTTCGGTATACATTAATAATATTTCATACTGAAAAATTGTCGATGAAATATCAAGACACCATAAACATAAATGCAGTAACACGTATATTGCACAGTCCCGATGTAAATGCACGAAACTTAAGTGGTTTGCAGAAAGCTTGGATCTACAGATACAATTTTAGCGGTGAGGAATGAGTGAATGGAAAACAATAAACTTTGCAAAGAAGGAGTTTCCAATTCCTGCATAAAACATAAAAATTTAATTCAATACAATTCAATAAAAATTAAAACAATTTCTTAATACTTTTGTTTCCATTTCCTTACAATCGGGTTCTTGGAAATGTAATTTTAATCTGGAATTACCATCATCCGAGGAACCTTTCAGATATGAAAAGCGATACTTCCATAAATAATTCTGCGTGGATAAAAATTGCTTTTATTTTTAAGTAAAGAGAATATCAAGTTATACGATTATTAACCTTTTCCACCGTATCGTAAAGGGCAAAACCCATGTTCCAATCTAAAGTAAGAGCTGCTGATCTGTCATTGACTAGTGCGGGAAACGTTTTGCTCTGACAAATAGAGTGAAACGTGTTCGTTAGTTTGAATTCCCAAAGTTTTTCATTTATTTACTTACACCGAGTTTAGTCACGGCGGAATATGTTGCTTTTTGCCAAGCGTGTTCTAATTCTAACAGATCGTTTTTATGTTCCAATGAAAAATAACGTACGCTGCCCTCACAAGACTGTAATATGAAACAATTTGGACGATTGTCTTGACATTCGGTATCCTTTAGCACTTTAAGCATTGTTTGATGCACTTTAAAAGTGCAATCTGGACGGAGCCAACTTTGGAATGTGATCTTTTATATAGGAAAGAGTGTTTAAATGTTAAAAATCAGTTTAAATAGGACATTTTTACTCACGGGAGGAGAATCAAATAATAACGCATCGACTCCTTTCAGAGCTAAAAAACGAGACCTCCAAGTACTCCAAGGATGGCGGTCAGTAAATTTACCTTCTTCCACCCACGACATGTATGAGACTGTTTCGCCAGAAACAAATTTTTTGTTGATGGAATTAATCTGAAAATATTCCAATTTAATTTCACATATTCAAGTGTGTAATATTTAAACTAAATCTTACGTGTTGAGTATTCATTTTGTTGATATTAATTAAGATTCTATCTACCCAGTTTTTAAGAACATCGATTTCGTCACAATAAATAATCGACATAAACATGCTATTGTGATTACTAACTTCGAATGAATTTGATCTATTGAGAGTTATAAATAAAATTTATACGAAAATAGAAAAAAATCGGAGTTAAAATATGTACCGTAGGTTGTCACTGCCGGTTATGTACCGCGTTAAATAAGCCATGAGAAGTGGAAATGTGATTACGTCTGTCCATTTTTTTTCTAGTTTAGAACATTTTTTCGCCTGGCAAATATTTGGCTGAAAAAAACAACAAACATTTTTACCATCTGGATTAAAATGAAATATTGCACGCTTACATTATTATCTCTACTTTGAGTATCACTTTCTTTACGACCTAGATTTATTAACGTTAATATAATACAATTAAAAAATAATAATAATAACTTGCCATTTTGAGTTAAAAATTGAGTTGCTGCTTGATGATGTCTTACGGTTAAAATCACATGATTACCAGCATGTTTGAGTAATTTTACAGCATCATCGTGAGTAAACCTTTCGATATTTTTGTTGTTAACCTATTATACCCAACAAATTGTATTTTCAAATTAGAATTCCAAAAAATGTCAACTCTTACTTTATTTATCGCATCTCCTACATAAAGCTGTCGGGTTAAATCAGCTGCTTGATCTTTATAAATGCGCGATATTAAAATGGGTAATTTGTTTTCAGCACCTCCCTGCAAAATTAAAATCAGTATTAAAAAACATTGAAATACATGTGCAATTTATGTGAGTACAGACTTTAACACTGAGACCAAGACCTCCAACTTTCCTTCTGATCACTGTGACTACACGCTCCTGGAATTGATGTTGAAAAAACAGGTACATTTAATGAACGTGTTCATTGATTTTTATTCAATTGACGTACTCTTGGGTCTATTAAAGGGATAGACTCAGAATCCGATGATTTTGAATATAGTATTTCTTCCTTCTGCAATACTAATTCATCGCTTTTCAGAACGGCGCGCATAGGGCGAGGTTGGCCGTTTCCATCACTAACTGATACAATTCCCTTGAGCATCACCTAAATAACAAGTATTTACATCTTCATTAATAGGCATAATAAATCAGTAAACACCTTCATAAAAATGCATCAAGTCATACGACTGAAAATGTTGCAAAACGGAATAGAACACTTACTTCGCTCATTTTTCTGATTTCATGAATTATGTTGTTTGGTTCGGGTGTTTCCTTAGCTCATATTTTTTTGTGCTTTAAAAATAGTTTTACGTAAGCTGGATTTAAAGGTGTTTACGTTAACGTAGCGTGCAATCCATCAAAACAACTGTGAACATTAAGCGAGTCGACACTAGGTGGTAGCACAGTCTTAGTTAAAATTCAAGGCTTTCCTTTACATTGCTGAATAAATCAATGAGAATTTTTCTTTTTTAATTAACCATTCCATTTACAAAAATCAGAATTCAGCTACAATTTCAAATATCACAATATTTAAGTACAGATTAATGGAACACATTTTCGTTTTGAAGTAATTTTCTGAGCAAATAAAACTACAATAAATACAAGCCACTTGCAATTAATATGCGTGTTCAATATGGACATAGCTTTTTATATCTGTTGTTTTTTTTTAAGTGTTATTTCGTCCTCGATACAAACAACATGTACAGTTATATGAAGACTGATGACAACGAAATGTGACTGAACATTTTAATTTTAACTCGAGTGTTTATGGTGTGTATATTTGATAATTCTCGCTATTAACGTATGGTCATTAACTTAGTACTTAGTGACAGGGTTTGTTCGTGTTAATTCGCTATATTTGTTGCTTAAATTCATCTCTCTTATTAGTAATTACATTGGAGTATTTGATTTAACAGTGTTATAAGGCCAAGTCAAGGAAAAAGACCTCTGGGAAGCACATTTATAAAAATAATTTCATGTAATAATGCCTTAACAGACTAAAATTCCGAACAAAATGAAGGAGTGGTAAAAATTTGATTGCAATCTTTAAGATTCAATTATGAAGCAAACAGGAAGATCAATTCAAAAGCAATTTAAAAACCCTTTTTTTATGGTATTACTGCTGTTTTGATTAATAGAATAGTTTTCTAAAGCAAAAAATATATTTGTGCAACTTTAAACGTCATTGAACATTTTTTTTTATAGGTAATTCATTTGCTATACGTATAACTTAATTTCTAAATTAGTTACAGATTTGGATAACTCTGCTCCTTGAGCAAAAAAGATAATCACGAATTTTAAACTTGAATAAAAATCATTAAGGGAATGTTTCAAAGTGATAACAATATCAGAATTAAAGGAATAATTTTTCAAAATAACTAACCATTTAACATTATAACCGGGGTAATATGAAAACGAGTTTTGATTTCGTTTGGCACCGCGTTTCACACTATAGTTCTTTATAAACAAAGTTCACTTTTGAGCGATTGATATTTCTATTGCACGCATACATTTCCATGTGTGAGTCTGCAATGAACTGTCATGTTTCTCGTGAGCATTGGATTTTCTTCTCGTTAGAGGACCACTGCTGCATTGAATGTCCACCTTGTACATACCAGGAACAAAAAATAGAATTCCGCACGTGTATTTAAAAGTGTCGTGAATATTAACCTGAAATTAATCTATTATTAATTTAATTCGTTCACATTTTGATTTTTTCCATTTATACCACTGGGATATTAAAATAATCGCTGCCAATAAATGCCATTTTATTTTCTAAGCGAAAATTCAATTGTCCATTTTGATAATCTTGATAACAATCAACTTTTAAATTCAAATTTGAAAGTGCAGAATCTGAAAAATTATACATTAATTGATTGATTGTTTTATATAAATATATATATATTCATCGCCTTACCTGAGTAATTTGTAATTGCAACTGTTAAATTAATAACTTCCCCTAACACGAAGCTTAAATCACATTCTGGATTAAACACGATATCATTTAAACAAATTTCTAGAAAAAAAAAATAAATAATTGAATAAATATCTAAATCCAAATTCAAAATCATCAACCATTTCTCATTACCCCACATAATCGGCGACATATGAATTAAATCCAACATTTCGCGCGACCAAACTAAATTTGCGATAGATGCAGTACCACTCACTTCTAAAGCCGCTTAGAAACAACATTAAGGTAAATAACCAAATGAATCCAATTAAAAATCAACGTAAAAGGATATTAATTCCCATTTAAGCTCAACTAAATCAGCCAAATGCTCCGAACAGATTCTAAACTCTTCTGCCAACGATGTTCCGATAAAATTTGACACTGGACACCGTTCAACTGGTACTGGAATTCTGCAAGTAATTAAATAAAAATCGAATGCACTCAAATAAAAATACACACACACACACGAGATATTAGATTTACCTGCACGTTTCCCTAGCTTCAATTAATATCTTCTTATTTTCAGTATATTGCACTTCCATTTCATGCTCGGCCGGGTTAAGAATGTCTAACACGAGGTAACAATGCGTTGGTCTTTCGGCAGGTAACACATCCCATTTTGTAATTAAAATTGAAGGCGATATTTCCACATTGATAACAACACTGCTATGCCTGCAATAATCAGCAAGCATGCCTGGACCACCAGAGTATCGGATTTTTAACATCATTTCAACAACCTTTAAAAACCCCAACAAAATTTTTAAAAATTTTTTGTTCATAAATTAAACACAATTAAATCAAACCTTGGGTGTGTATGTCTTAGTCACCGGGGTAGCAGCAGAAGAAGGCAGTTGGGAATCAGCAGCTTTGCGTCTAAATGATGAGTAATTAATGGTGGATCGTACGGATGATGTGAAACCGCTCACTGACCCCACTGAGGCTGTTCGGGCCGACTTGACCGGAACAGTTAAATTACTAGAATTTGTTGATCCTAAATTTAATATAGATTAATATGAATTAAGCGGAATAGAATCGTTTTCAATTACCTTCTTCGCTGTACGCTTTGGCCAGAGCAAGAAAATCGCCGACAGCGTGAACTCTCACCTTAAAACTGGCCGATTGCAAAGGTTCTAAGGGCAAACTTTCTTGCAGGCTTTCAATGTCTAATGTACAAAAGCGAGTTTCCACAGGTATTTCCAACTTGGATTCCAAATTCATTTCTATTTTTTCAACATTCACTTTGCTAGAATTGACTAAACTTATGACACATTCCTGTACAGCGCCAGCGTACATGGACAAAGTGTGACTGCTGACGATTGTAGTGGTGTCGCCGAACGATGAAAAAGTAGCCGCTTTAGGTAACGCCGTGATTATTTGAATTTGAGGTAAGGCAGGAATTACTTCAATTGCGTAACTTTGTTTCTTTATGGACGGCAAGTCGCTTAGACGACAGTTGCTTTTTACACCAAATACATGTGCGGAATATCCTAATATTTCCAATGTCCCTGAAGAACGAGGTGTACCAACTAAATTCACGGGGTAAGGTCCAGACATGGCTGGAAGATCCAAAGAGGCTGGAAATGTCTCAAATGGAATACCATCCGCTAGAAGTATCTAAAACAACAAAATTTTAGAATAATTGAATCGAATTAATTTTATTGTCAATTATTTTTACCATGTTTGATACTTTGAGCTCACAAGCAAGAGGATTGTAAATATGCAAAGCAACATCGCAAGCATCACCTTCCACCCACTTGAAATCTGTTTTTTAAATTTTTTTTAAAGAAAAAATTAAGTTAAAACATGCTTATTTATTTATTTTGATTAATTTGCGATGCACCCATCATGTTGCTGTTTAAATCTTTTTCTTTTCGATGTCCAAATTGCAAAGGAGAAAAAATAAAAGGTCCTGAACAAGATTTATCCTCTTCTTTTATAGTCATGCTTAGAGGCCATAAATGAGGTGTTAAGTTGTCAGGTTTAAATAATCTGAAAATACAAAAATTGTTTTAAAAGTTTATATTTTTGTCCCCACTGTTATTTAAAAAAAAATAATTAACAAACTTGACACATGGTAAATTAGTAAGATTAACGGCAGGCAAAATGTAGCCATTATCGAGCACTAAAGGAACAGGCGCAGCTTCACATTTTGATATTAGAATCGATAGCTGGTTACAACAGTCGCGTCGCTCATTCGGGGTAAGATGATCAAATAAGTTATGAAGTAAAAATGTCATGTGCCGCGCTGATACTGCTGCATTACCCATTCGTCGCGATATTCTAATCAAATCTTTGAGCATTTGAATTTGCAAAATAGGCCATCCTTTATCTGTAAAAAAAAAATGAATAAAAGTTTAGATTTTGAGCAGATTCATCATTTTCCTCACCTTTAGAATACTGTTTAGGATCCAAACTCAATCTGTAACCATCCAACGCTTGAAGTAACAAATAATAAGCCTGAAAAAAGCAATTATCACAAAAACTGAAGAAATAAAAATACAAATTCAACACGATCACACAATAACTTGATAAACAAAGCATTCACCCGACCCACCCGACACAAAAGTTACCTGTCGGGAGGACACTGGTGTAGAAATGGCGGGACTAGTGGTATTAGAATCGGGATGAGAAAAAGAAATTCTGCGGAAATTCCGCCATCTCCGCTGTAAACCATTACCATTCTGAACATCACATCAACAACAAAAAAAGAAAAATATATTGGGGCCCAAATTACCAATGCTTAAAACAAAGCTAACAATTCGCAAAGCCAAAAAATAAGAATAATTCTCTTCAACCTGTGTCCAATTCGGATCCAAATTTGGACTGTTAACACACTTCAATGCTGCCGTTCTTCGAAATAAAGCAGCTTTTCTATGAAATCCAATTTGCGTATACAGTTGAGAGAGACAAATGAAACGTTGAACCTTTAACAAATTATAAACAAACTTTATAAAACAATAATTAAAGCTTCCGGGTCCATTACTTTTTCTTCATCGGACTGTTGTCCTTTAACAAAAACTAAATTCTGTATAAATTCAGATGCCATTATGTATTTCTCTTGCAAAATTAGAATTTTCGTTGCTTTAATATTCGCTTCCATTTCGATCACAGTTGCATTATGATACTGAAATAAATAAATAAATTTAGAAAAAAACAATATTTTTATTATTCAGTCACTTATACTTTGCTGTAATGAATAATAGCTTCTCTATATCTGTCAATAATTTCGTCATGTGATAAACTATTTTTACATTTAAATTCCAGTGGGTCCATTCCGTTTGGCAAACTATGCGAAGAAAAACTTCCTAAAACATCAAAACAACTCGTTTTAGCAAAATTAATCTGTCGTTCCAATTGCTATTTACCTGGTCGCAATCTGTGAGGTGAAGCCCCTGCAGGAAACGACAAATTACGATGTAAAGACATCGATTTTCTTTGATGCCGCGGATATAAAGTAACAGCAGAAGCCGCACATAAGCCTTCGTAACACCCTGTAAAAAAAAATCACAATTTCACACAATTGCACAATTTAAAAAAAAAAATTGTCAAAATACCAGCAAGCCATAACCAATCATTAACCGACTTTAAAATGTCAGCTGCAACAAAGTAATAGTTTATAGCCTCAACAGGAAGTCCAGCTAAAAGCGACAAATCTCCAATGTGTTTCTTCATTCGTCCTAAACTCCGCTTCTTGTTCGCTCTAAAAAAAATAAATTACACAAAATTAATAAAATTATTAAATTAAAATTAAAATTTAAATAATTTTATTACCTATTTTCTAAATTCAGCCCAACAAAATCCTTTTTCTCGCACGGTGCAAACAGAAACGGAACACGATCTAATTTCTCATGCGATTTATCCAAACGTTTCGAGTCGAGCACGTAAAACAAAAACGAAATAAACTCATTCAAATCTTTTTCTAAATTCGGAAAATCATCCGTGTTTTCATAAAACAAAAGCTCCGATTTCAAACTAGCAACTGTAACTAAATTGTGCTGACCCGAGCCGATCGACGACGAACTGCTCGAACTGGCTACGTGGTCTCGTTTGCACGTTGGACTCGGTGGCAAACTGAAATTCAAACTTTCATTTTTGGCAACGCCACTTGCCGCAACAAACGCCCGAATCGGGGAAGTCGGCAACGATATATTCCGGAAGTGACCTCGTTTTTTCAGTTCAACTTCAGGCCGAATCGGATCGCCGCTTGCTGGGTCCATCATGTTTCTGACCGCCGTGCTTAATCCGTTATGTAAATTATCGCTTTTACTCAAACCACCCCCATCGACTTCACTGTCCAACGGTGCCGACGAAAATACCCCAGAATCGGGATCCAAATGGACATCCGCGGGTTCCCCGCAGCAATTATCATTGTTTTCGGATCGAAATATTGTTTGATCGGTCGGGGATTCAGCATTGGTGTTTGGAAAATCGTCAACCGAGACGGAAGAATCCCCGCTCGGCGATTCCATGTCCTGAGAATAACCCACGACGATGCATCGTGAATCAATAATAGTTGAACTGTATTTTTCTTTGGCTGCCTCGTGAGCTCGACATAGCGATTCCAACTCGACTTGATTATTACATTTCCCTAAACAAAAATAAAATCAAAATCTTTAATTTTTCTATTTCTTTTACGAAATTCAATCCAATTTTACCAATGCTTAGAAATCCCAGCACTTTTCTATGGGCTTGAAAATCGCCCCATTCGTTGTTTTCAACCGGATAAGTTCGCTTGTAGCAAACCCATATTCCTCGACTTCCACTGCCCTGAGTATTATCCTGGTGTACTCGAACATATTGCAATCGACAAATGCGTTCGTATAATTGATTGAAAGTTTTTTGCTTCAATTGATTACCTGATGAAATAAAGAATTTTATTTTTTGGAATAATTGGCAGTAAATTGTTGTTTATTTACCAATCTGCTTGACAATAACAAGTAAGCATTGATGATCTTCAGCTGATTGATTGTAATCAGGATAACTCATGGTGGTGTCCAAGGGTGGGTTGCTAAGGATTACTGAGACGCTCGATCTCATTTAAGATTTGATTGTGTTTATGCAGAGAAAATTTCTGGAATGAAATTTAGAGAAATTATGTAGGTTTCGGTTTGTGTCAAGTTGGTAAATTTATTTCGGTCAATTTTCGTGCAAGATTTAATGCGGATTTAATATTTTAATTTGATTTTTAAAATACGCATTTGTTTTAATGGGGAATTGATTGACGTTTGGACAAACTTACCAACATACTTGCGATAAACTGAAATATTGACAAGCCGGATGTATTAGTTATGACTTAATACCTCCACCCTATCACCATTACCGTGATTTCTCCACGAGAACAAACATGACTTGACTTCGCCCACCATTTTTAAAAAAACGAAATTGTAAAGTTTGTTCGTAGATGGCAGTAAATTTTTCAAAATAACGGAGCGTTGTAGTAGATGTGTTTAAAGGCTCCACCACCAGACCAGAACCAAGAAGCGGTTGTTCTTCGTCACAGCCAGGCTGCTTTCGCATTGGTGGATATTTATAGAACACAATCCATGTCCATCAACCGCAATTACATCACAGATAATCCACAACGGCAAAATGTATTTGGGCGAGTACATTTTTCAAAATTAACAATTTACCGCTGAGTAAATGTAAAAGTTCCGGCATTATATATATATTTTTAGAAAATGCATGCTGGAAGTTGTTTCACCTGCACAGCCATATTTAATTCCAAGAGTTATCAGCATCGAAGCACAAACCAAAACTCGACGAAACTCATGAATTATTATTTTATTAACGTCTTATTTCTTTATAATAGAATCAGCCACAATTTTTGCCAAACATTTTTTGTATGTTAAAGGTGTGATAGCTAATTTTATTTTATTTTATTGTATTGTATTGTATTTTTTACCTTAAAATATTCAAAAAATTCAATTTTTTACGTTGAAATATTCAAATAATTCAATTTTTTACCTTAAAATATTCAAATAATTCAATTTTTTACCTTAAAATATTAAAATAATTCAATTTTTTACCTTAAAATATTCAAATAATTCAATTTTTTACCTTAAAAATTGCGAAAATTCAATTTTTACCGTAATATATTCAAATGATTCAATTTTTGCCTTGAAAATTTGTAGAAATTACATTTATACTACAAGAAAGAAATTGTATGAATTCGATTTTTACGTTAAAAAAAATGTAAAATTTTAATTTTTATATAATAGTGAAAATTGAATTTTTACCACAAAAAGTTGTCAAAATTCAATTTTTCCAATTCTTTTTTTTACGTGAAAATGAGATCTTAACAGATTTTCAAGATGAAAATTGAATTATTTGAATAAAATTATTTGATAAAAATCGAAATTTTACCATTCTTAAAGGTAAAAATATTGTAGAAATTCACTTTTTATCTTTGTACGAATTTATCAAAGATAAAAATAGAATATTTACAAATTTTTTACCTTAAAAATTTGTAAAAATTAATTTTTTCGTATAAAAATATTGTAAAAATTCAATCTTTTACCTTAAAATAATTCCATGAATTTGTATTTTTACCATGAAATATTGTAAAAAAAAAAAAAAAAAAGAAGAAATTTTTATCTAAAAATATATTCGATTATAACCAAACATGCAGTTTTTTCCATTTCCAGCTCAAAAAACCATTCCCAGACATCAACATCAAGCGAAACGAAATGCTAACCGAATCCGAAC
>JAQIXU010000528.1:0-30855 GCA_034701245.1 Strigamia transsilvanica | reverse complement strand
GTAACTTCCTTGCTCTTTGCTCTAGACTCATTTTTCTTCCTTGTCTCTCTATTCATTATTGTGTGCTAAAATTCACAAAGGGTAGGTGTGGTGGCGTAGTGGCACTTTAAAGAGACATCATCAAATAAGCGAGTGCTGACAAATGGCATTTTCGTGTTGGAGATTTACTGCATTTTCTCCCTTATTCACATCTATGCAAATGTTTTCTCTAGTGTCGCCAGTTTGTGCAGTTGTCATGGAAACCGCGGCTTCATCCACTCAAAATGGAGATTTACTATATTGTGAAGCTCTATGATATAGCCAACAACTGCAAATCCGATTTATCCCCCATGCCTCGCTAAACCACACACGAGGGTTAAAACTCGAATTAGACACGCAAAATTGCAATTGCTAAGCGGCTACTTCAGTTCAAAAAAATGAATAACAAACATTATTAGAGCTCGATGTTTAGTACTCATAAACACATCGCCTGATGTACTAACAATTGATTCATGCATTCAACTCAACTATTTCCCAACCAATGAAGAAATCTCAACGTGCGAACAAATGTTGCACATATGAAAGAAAGAAAGAAAAAATTGATTTCATTCAGTATCAATGAGCATTGTACTGTCATCATCCCGTGTACAAACTGAATGAATCATTCAGCCTAGTACAACAGCTGGGACTTTAAAAAAAATATATTTCTACATTCAAATGAAAATCAGGCAACAGTTTTTCTTTCTTTTTTAATGCTTTACCCTCTTTTCTTCTTTTTTTTCTTTTAGAAAGGGAATGACCGTTGGTCAGATGGTCACCCATCACTTTCTCAACACGACTCTGCTCTGATTCTGGCCATTTTATGACCGTAAGCCCAGGGAGTGAGTCCTAAGGGGGGGAAAAGAGGGAAGCTGAAGAGAGAAAACGGGAGGAGGGAGTAGGAAAGAAAAATAGATTTTTTTTTTTTTTTTACTTTTGCCAAGTCGTAAATTTCGTCAAGGGTTGCTTTAAAAATTTCAGACCCACAATATCGGTTTGAGTGAGAAGAAAAAAGAAAAAAAGAAAATACAGTCGAAGAAAAATAATTGATTTTGGAAGTTTAAATTTTAAAATAAGCGATTAACTTCGCTCATTTTAAAATTTAAATAAATAATTATTTATTACTTTTTGTGTAACTTATTAAAATGTAATCAAAACTACCAAAATGCCCTTCTGTTCAGTTTTTTTTCCCCCGTTATTATCATCCAGTTTTCAATTATTCACAAATATTGCATGAAAACAATACAAAACAAAGTCAAATTTCTTCGGGGAGGAAGAAAAAAAAAACAATTATCTTTCCTTGTGACACGATCCACGTTTGTAGCTTTACAGCAATGTTCAAGAATCATTAATTTGATCGAGTGCGTTCTGCAATTGACAAGTTAAATTATTCAACGGAGTGAACGCTTTTTCCTCGCCAATAATATTTCCCTCAAATTTCATTTTTCATCTCTAAACTTCTCGACTCAATGTGTGCAACTATCAAAACTGCAAACCTAACCTCGACACCCTTCATTGATTCCTGCTCTTTTAATACAAACAGAAAAACAATATTATTTCGCCAACAAATTCCACATTTGGAAAACAATTTTGACTTTAAAACATTTCGATATAAAACTAACCCGTCCACTTTAACAAGACCTTTAAACCCCTTGTGGACCTAACCCTTTTAAACGTGCACGTATTGCTTTACATTTTAATCCTTAACCCTCTTTTATAGTAAACTTCCCCTTGGAAAGTGCTTCGATAAAAAAAAGGGGGTAAAGGAAAAACAAAACAAACCAAAAAAAAAAGACGCCAAGCGAGTTTTCTTCCTTGTACAACTAGTTGAACAACTTTCTCTTAAGTTCACTCTATTTTTCTCATTTTTTTCACACGCAGAGTTAAGAAAACCAACCTATCCTACCTAACCTTGAAATTCAAGTGTCAAAACAAACCGGATAAGAAAAAAAATTCAAATTTTATACCTACTAACATAAATTCTTACCAATTTTAGGCATAATTACAAATTCAAATATTTTACATTTTACAAAAATATTTTGATCATGCAAATTGCAAACCCTTGAAAAACGGATCCGTGGTCATCCATCCCCATGGATTTTTGGCAGCATCGAACGTAGAGACAACAATCGTACACATTATCAGTCGTTAAACTTTATTTAGGGTTATTTGTTGCTATTGTTAGAATTTAAGTTCATGCTTTAATTGTTTAAATTGTTTTTAGGTTGTCATAGCAATAAATTCTTTTAATTATCTTCTCGCAAGCATATCACACGCAGGTTCGCATGCTTCTTGTACATAATTTATTTAAACATGTATAAATAGTTGTAAATTTTGTAATATTCACTTGTTCAGGCATTGCAGCTCACTTGCTTCTCATTTCGCAAAGTCCTGGTACTTGAGCACTGTAATCACTGGTGTCGTCCAGCATTCGGTGCTGCGTCTCTGCTGGAGCACAGGTGCAGTGGGCCCATTTGCCACAAAATAAATTAGTTTGTTTATGTTTGTAATAAGTCATGTGACAAACCTAATTCCGCAAGATCCCTTTTAACCCGTGCTAACTTATGTGAATATTATTAGGTTTGCAACCATGCTAAGCCATCGAACAGTTCGGAAATAGACAAATCTAAGCTTGGTTCATTTTCACACGTTTCTGGCTTCGGTTTTAATCGTTGAGCAAAACGATGCGCTTATTTAACACGCGACAAAAGCGAAGAGTTGCTTGAAAAACGCTCATTCCTCCGCGTTTGTTTTCGTGATTCTGGTGTGTTTGTGTTTTGTCTATACGGAATCAACGTCACATTTAGTGAAATTTAAACACAAGAAATGTGAAAATGTTTCTATTTTCGAATGCATTTCATGAAATTTATCACAAAACCTTGCTTTAATGTGACCTTTTGCGGAAAAAAAGGAAAAAATGAAGTTCACTAATTGTGTATTAGAAATATTTACTGCTATTTCATTTAAATTACAAAAAAAGAAACCTAAATAAAATTATTTCTGGTATAACATCATTTTTGATACATTTTTAGGTATTTATGACGTCAGAATGGTAAAAAATGCTCATTTTCATACGTTTTCATACGTTTAGGACAATCAAATCAATTGTTGCAAACATGTCGAATCCGATCCGTATTTCTAGACGATCTAGTTTCCATGTTCTAACCGCGCAATTTAATAATTGAACCAAATGCACGCAACAAGGCACAAAAAATGTAAAACTAAAAAGCCAGACAACCATGCGAGGTTGTCATAGCCTCGTAGAGCTTCCTCCAAATATATCACATTCTTGCAAATGCCTCGAAGCCAGTCAGTCCCTAGAATTGCCCCCCCTCTCACCCACCCACGCACGCCCTACGAGCAACGACCTATGCTGATGATCAACTAGTCAGTTCTGGTCAATGCATTTGCATGGCTTCTCTCGTTCAGGTTTGTCTCGTTGGCGTTAGCAAGCAATACAGTTAACCCCGTTGCAATAAACTCGTGATTCATTATACGAGAACCTTTCTTATACTTAAAAACCAAAGACACTTAGAATTGAGCACTGACTCAAACATCCCCAAGGACTATTTTCAGCCAGAGCAAAATTAATTAATTAATTAATTCAACGTAATTTATCAACGTCTTCGCTCTTCACTCTTCAGCTTTTTCACGTTTCACCCTTGTGCAATTCTCGGACTACGAGAAATTATATAAAAATTGTATTAAAAAAAGATCAATTAATATCCAGATGGCCCTCTTACAAAATGATCATTTCATGGAGCAAATTAATCGGATAATTAAGACCAATTTAAAATATTAACTTGTTATGGGCCCAATGCTCCATCTCAGTCGTCGTAAACAAAAATATAAACGTTTAATGCGCCCTTTGAATATCACCAGTTGGCAATTTGACAGAAATGCAAGCTGGACTAGGCCCGCCTGTCACCCACCCCTAAGTCGGTATCCGCCAAGCATAAGCTACCGTCTGCAGCTCTGCACACACAATTTCACAGATAAAACCGAAGCCTGACTCATACTGCTAAGTGGTTGAAACGAGCTCACCTGCTTCGCACAATCACTGGAGTTCATTTTTTCAGTTTATACAAATACTCATCCAATCCCCCAACTCTTTCACCACAAAAAAAATCACAGGGATTTAACACGTCTTCTTTTATTTGGTCAAAACCCGAAACAAACATCAAACCACTCACAGAAATTTGATTCAGAAACTGCAAACAGTAGGCACATTCATAAAGTCATTTAAACTTGTTTAAATATTTTAAACCAGTCTAAATGTCAAATTTAACATGTAAAATCTTACATTTAGAATAATTTTTAAAAAAATTTAAACAAGTTTAAATGACTTTATGAATGCGCCTAGTATGTTTCTCCGCGAAGCAATTTTAACAAATAAAAAAAACGGCATCAATTACCACGTTTACATGTACCAAGTTTGCCAGATAAGGGAAAATTCGAATTTTATTTATCTGGAAAACCATGTGTGTTTACATGGCATTAGTTTTCTGGTAAAGATGACGTCACCTGTGACGAAGTGAAATATTGCCCATAATGCAGTTCGGTTATCAGGAACAGCAAAATGGCTGTCCATCTATTTCAATTTTCAACCCCTAAACTAACCAAATTTAGCTCATGTAACTTCTCTCAAAAGCAAGAACTATTAAAATATATGATAAAATCCAGGAATACGTAATACACGTCACTTTTCCGCATGAATGGGTGTTTAGTGTTTGCATTGCAGTTTGCAATACGCAAAATGTATCTCAAACGAGTGAAATTTCGTTTTCTAGATTAGCACATCTTTTGCAGAAAACTGGTGTGTTCACTTGATCAGTTTTCTAGAAAAGATAAATTCGGATTTTCACTTATCTAGAAAACTGTGTACATGTAAACGTGGTAATTGGCATGAAAAAAAAATGTGAAAACAAATTTATATCTTATTGAAACGCCTCAATTTTCACCCGGAACCACATTAAATTCTCATTAAATTATCCACGGCACATGTGTATAATAAACCTTTTCGCTTTCCATATGATAATTATCAGGCAATTTATCAAAAAATTGATAAAGCCTTTTTTCGAAAAAGTAATCTTTCAATTCCATTTTCTTTCAAGTTTCTCATTTTATAAGCATTCCCCATCACCATATACTGCTATAAACAAGTGTAATTTTTCCCTCATTTTACAATCGCCTGCTTCTATTCTAACTTTAGCTTTTTGGCATCGCTTCGTGTGTAGCAATATCAAGGCTGCACGAAAGAAAACATTTTCTGTCTAGACATTGGCGGAATATTCATTAACCTCAACAACATCCCAAACCATCTCCAACACCATCCACGTGACGTCATAACATCCACACGAGAATTGATTAGGCACCGGGAGCCGGCGCAACCAGAGCCGTGCTCATTCAACTGCACAGTCCAGACTGACATATAGGCCTCAGGCTGTTTCGATATGCTTCTAAACAAGTATTAAGACCAGTTTACGGATGGCACCAACTTAATTAACGAATCACGCACTCACAGACAAGGGACACCCCTCAGGCGCACGCCCAGACACCTGGTTAAATCAACCGACCCCTCCCCCAACACACAAATTAACTCCATTATTTTAAAAGAAGAGAAGGAACAAGAAGAAAAAAATTTCTACTAATTCATTTTACTAATTAACCCACTTCACTCGCTAACTACATTCATTTCCAATCATCATTAATACACTATTTGCCCTATAACTCAATCAAAATGTTACCACCACTCAACTAATCCGTTTTTTTTTACAAATAATTTTTTTTTTTTTTTTTTTTTTTTTTTACACTTAAATTATTTTTTCTTTATCCCACCCTTCTGCTTTCCCCAAAAATGTCCCCCCTATCTATTCCCTTATACCTCCCCTTCTCTTACAGCTGTTAGGGGACTTACCATGAACCAGTTTAAAGTAGGAAAAAATGATACGTTAAAAAATATATTTTTCCAAGAAAAAAAAAAAAAGGAAAAAAAAAATTTCAATCATTTAATTGAATTTCCACTAATTAATTCCAGCCTAGATAATAACAAAACAAAAATGTCTCGTCAAACTGTTAATTTTGCTGGTTTTTTTTCCGGTATAATTATTTAAGCCTTTGATTTTGGCAATAATTATGCAGTCTTCTGGTTGTAACCTTGCAAATGTTGCCCGAGGGTAAACTGAGTTGAGATCAGTACCTAAAAACATTTACAGACAGTAAAGGCCACCACCAACACCCACATCCATCAGTTACCAGGCCAACCTATCTCTCCCCACCCCTTCATTTGAATTTAGTGTTAATCTAAAGTCATTTGCCATCTCTTTTATTTCAGCTAATTGCCACTAGATGACAACTTACTCATTTACCAAAAGTTAAAAAGGGGGAAAGGAGAAAAAAATGTAAAGTATAATTAAAGAATAAAGAGATTTGCATAGAGTTGATGGAAATTTCAAAAAGTATATATAAATTGTTATTGATTTTCTGATTTACATTCACTCAAGCCACAACCCTTTCCATCCATTTAAAGCTAAGCCTAACTGCCTCCCTTCACGCAATTCATCTCGTCAATTCAATTGAACGATCGGGAGAAGAAAAGGGAGAGAAAAAAATCACTGTGTCCAGTTAGGGCCTCACCCTGCAATGGTCAAAAGACTTCCATCCGGTATTACTGGGCCATGGTCAAACTCATTTCACTTTTCCCTCCCTTTCTGGCTAAGGGCCTGCAGAATGAAATGTTCCTTTAGGAGCACAAGCTCATACCCCTTGTCATCACAAAGAAATAGGGATGATGTTAATATAAAAAAGAAGGAAAAAAAGGTGAATAAATCTATTTAAATAAAAGAAAATATTTGAAAAAAAAATTATATATTTTTATGGAACTTTTAAGGTTTAATGTTCCATTTATAGTCAGATAAATTATGTTTTTTTGTGTTTTAAAAATAAAAACTTCAGCCTGCTATTGATTTGAATGTTACAATCTACTGCGGGAATTTTTTCGTGAAAAATTTATGGCTGACTAAAATGTAGGCACAATTTTTAAAATTTAAAATTTAAAAAAAAAATTCTTTTTAAATTTTTTTTAAAATTTTAAATATGGAAATCATGTGTTAAAGAACTGGTTGGTCTAGGTGAAATAGAAAATCTCGCTCTAAAACAAGAAAGAAAAAAAAATGAATAAAATCTAGCACAAATTTAAATTATTTGGAAAAATAAGAAAAACACGTTTAAAAAAACCCGCGAAAAAATGAGTAAAAAATCACAATACGAATTTTGAAGGGCTAACTAACCTACCACCTCCTTTTAAGGCCGAATAGAGAGAAAAACTATTTACAGACATTTCGACCCGATTTCATCCACTTCCCAAGCAACAAGCCAAAAAAAGTAAACTCATATTCACAAGAAAAAAAAACAAATAAAAATAAAAATAAATAAAAATAAAAAATTGAAGGATAAATAATGCATTAAATGAGCAGTAATACATCAATAAATAAAACAAGTACTCCATTGCGAGACAGTTGGCAGACAGGCTACCGAGCCAGAATCGACCTAACAAAATCCTACACACTTATTTGCACTCCGTGCGCATCTGGTCTAGGGATAGCAGAGTAAAAAAAGAAATATTAAAGATAAACGATTTCTAAACTCGTGTTTATCATTTAAATTATATAAATTGATATTTATCGCGTATTGTTTCCTCAATAAATAATCGCCATGTCTGTGCCAACTCCACCTGTAATATTTTATTCGCATTTGACTGTATTTGCATTGGAAATAAAGCAAAATAAAAATAAAATAAATTCAAAACGGTTTTAAAAATATAAAAAGAGTGTGAACACAGCTTGAATATTTATAGATAAATTTGGTACTTACCACTGCCAAACACTGTATCATACAGCAGTACAGCTAAAAAGAAATAGAGTAGAATCATTCGTGGATAATCATAGTGAAACGAAGTGAAAAGACGACCGAATTACGGTCGTGACAGCCGGAAGTAGCGGCGACTACTGCTGAGCCTTAGCCGAGATCCCGTAGCCGGAGCGCCGGGTCCCGATCGTTGGCCTCAGTACTCGTACTCGCTACTTTGCAAACTTGGCGTTTACTCACCAATCAAACCAAGACACAAAAGCATGTCTAGGAAAATAGGGACAATCCTTCAGCCATGGGAGGATGATGGAAAACCCGCGGCGCCATAGCGCAATCATAAAGTCCCTTGTCCGTCGCGATCGCCGCACAACTTGTCACGCTCGGCCCGCCGCCATCATTTCCCCCTTGCGCACAACCACATGCGCACAAACGTAAACTTCGTCCCAGCGCTGGCTAGACGAACTTATTGATCTAATTTCAGCTCAAAAATCCTTCAGATATCGGTGCAGCGGATTCAATCCGCGCAGCTCGCTGCTTCGCTCACTGAATTTGCAACCTTTGTGTGAGCCTTCGGCCTTGCACGCCGAGTAAATTTACCGGTGACGGAGACATGACTCAAGGGGGAGTGGGGAGCGGGGTGATAAGGCGGGCGGGCGGGTGCGCGGCGCGGACAAGGCGGGCGAGCCAGACGGTGAGGGCGAGCGAGCGACCGAGTCTAAAAGGGTGAGAGCGAGAGGAGAGGAGCCAGACAAACTGGCGGAAAAAGGGGGGGAAGGGAGTGGGTACCCAATAAGAAAAGGGGAAGGGTAAAATTTGCTCCAAAGGGGGTCTGGGAAAGGGTTGCCAGCAACAAACTAAAGTGATATTTTCTTTTTTTATTTATTTTTTTCAAGGCCATTTATTTTTTTGGTCGATTTTATTTTATTATTTTATTGTCATTATTTAAATTTTTTCAATTTTAAAAAGATTACGGTGTGTTTGCTTTTAGGCTTAAAGGCAGGGATACGGGTTATATTGATCCAAGATATTAGAAATTTATGTTTGAGGATTAACTTTCCAAATCCTAATCTCGTAATACTACTTAGTATGTGCCAAGTTGTTATGTCAATAGGCTACTTGCTTTCAGCTCATCGTGACGGACATTTTAATTAATTAAATTTCTTTCTTTTTTTAATTTTTAGTTAAATGTTTAATTCGTTCGCCACAAGGCCACAGTTTGACATGAAGCGCGCGTATTTTAAATTTAACATGACCACGACCAATCAAAAAGCTTCTTGAACAGGTTAAATCAAGGTGTGGTATCGATCATGTGGGCTACGACGCTCAGAGTTGACAGTCTGTTTCCCATTGCCATGGTGACAAGATGAGCATAGCTGTTCTAGGCGAGTACTACTTGCGGCATTCACCGATCGTATGATTGCATCGTCACCTAGTGTCAGGTAAGGAAAAACATAAAATGAAACGAAGGTGTGTTGTAGGTGAATAAATCTGTAAACATTTCTTTGAGTTATTATATTAGATTCGCTGTGTTTGTTCTAATGTTACCATGACAACAAACAGTGGCGTAGAAGGAAGACTCGAACCGATTGTGAGACTAGCAAAAAGAGAATCGCCTGTATATCTGGATCTTTTGTGGTAAAAAGTAAAAACAACCATAAATAATTTTTTTTTTGGAAATTTACACTGCCCCCCCTCTCCCATTAGGTACCATAATTGAAATACATATTCAAATATTTTGCGTCACAATTTGTCACAGGGTTTTTCACAAAAGAGTTTACTTTTTGCATTCAAAATAAATTCATCATTTTTTTTTAAAAATTTAAAAAATAAAAAATCGTTAATTATAGCATCTATCAAATTAATACAAATGCAATGCATGTTATCAGTTTGCATAAAAGATTTTTTTCTTTTGGATTAAAAAAGCTGAAAATGCATTCACAACCGTCAATCATTCATTGCTGATAATTAAACAGCGGAGCAAAAATCGAATAGCTTTTATTTCTGTGACATTCTGAGAAATAGAAAATCAAAATTTAATATTTTATATATATATATATAAAAAGAAAAACCATCACCGAGATAGCTTTCGAACACAATTCAGATCTGACTGTCGTCACTTAATGACAGACAATAAGATTGAGTAAAGTGCAACTCCGTACAATGCTAATAAAAAGCCTTTTCCGACTTTTTTCTTTTATATTCCTTTTTCGAAAGAGACAACATCTTCAATTCTTATCAAAAAGAAGCTATTTTTGTATTTGACACGTCATTTAAACATTGAATTTTATAGGAAAGACAGAATCAAAAAGGAAGACACAGCTGCCAATAGGAAACTTCACCTGGCACCCACAGTCGGTTGGGTGAGTGGAGATTTTTATGCTTCTTTCGTATTATATATCCGCATAGCACTGGTCATATGACCAATTTAGGACACACGCTTATTGAATACGAGGGATGCCAAGTAAGGAATCGAAGACCAGAGATCACAATCATAAATATTTCATGTTACACAATTGGCAACAAGGAATTCTATTGGTCATGGTTGCTTTCTTGCGCTTCTTGGCTCTCTAATTACCAGAAGCTGGAAAAATACAAGTTTGCTGTTCGTGTACATTAAACTGATGCCTTAGACGCCACAATGCTTTCTGACCATGTGAAGTTATACAAGTGCCATTTTATTAATAAAGGTGTTGCTAAAATTTCCTTTAAAGTTCCAAATAGCGAAAATCAAGTGTTCTTGACCTTTCTCTCATGTTTTTTTTTAAAAAAATATTTGTAGCACCATTTGTGTAAACCTAATTTAATAACTTGACTCACCATTTGAACATCTGTACTTTAGAAATATTTTAATCAGTGGTCACTGTCGATAACTACTCTCAAGCGATAAATAGGACATAAAATCCATTCACGATTGTTTATATTGTAATAGCAACGTCTGCTGACAAGAAAATAGCATTCCATTCGAACCGAACCAGCCCTAAACCTGGTAATAGACACTTTGTGCCAGAAAAATTCCCTTATAAGTAGAAATATTGGACCAGGATAGGGTATTTTCAACTGTCAATACAGACAGTACGTTATAAAGTTTGTTGACGTATTGCAATTAATGATAAATACGGAGCTTTGCAAAACTCAATTAAAACAAACTTGCACATACACATGGGATGATGAAATCAATGTTACTCTGCATACCGTAGTGTAAAGGTCAGTTCACACATCAACTCACACTACACTTATTTTTGACTTAAGGTCGAAAACTGTTGGATTGTGGAATTGAATTAACCTAATCTTTTTTACGTAACTTAGTTACAAGCGGGCAACCAATCGCGAGTTACTACAGTGATTTTCCCCGCCGCCATTTCTAGCATAATGCATTTCTGGTTGGTAATTTCGTATTGTTACTCAGAATTTTTTAGAAATACGACGTAAATATGACGTAAAAATGTCAATTTACGTTGCTTTTATCGAGATCAATTTCGAAATCATGTTAAGATAATTCACGTAACGTGCAATGGCGTAGCAAGAATTAATGGGCCCGTGTGCCAATTGGGTTGATGGGCCCTTTAGCAGAGCTTTAGCTAGGTTTTTCGGTACTTGGCGAGATATACAGTCGCTATTTTCATCCTCAATGGGCCCCCTAGGCTCGTGGGTCCATGTCAACCGCACGCGCTGTACCCCTAATTGCTACGCCATTGCATATATTTGAACTAACGTTGTCTTTTTATGTCAAGTTATAATGTTACATTTTAAAATCAAATTGTGAACTTAGGTTAGGAATTAATGTTACCGGTTATTGAAGAAAGGTCGCAGGATTGAAGTTTGAGTTGTGGTGAAAGAAATTGGTATTAAGTCAGCAATTTTAATGATTGGAAGGTTTGTGGTCAGAAAAACCACTTATTATATCACAAAATTATCCCAAGGATCTGTTATGCAGTAGTAACTTGTGGGGAGAGATCCTGCATTAAAGAAAAATTTACAGTAGTAACTTGGAACCATAGGTGGTAATTGGGCATTCACATCCATTGCTGGAATAAGTTTTGGGTGGTACCCCCTCCGCAGATCGGGCAGTCACACGTCACAACGGTAGGACCAGAAACATCTCAATCTGGTAGTAGTCAAGTCTCTATGGTAGCAATGGTATTTGGTCGTTGGTGGCAAGGCTAAGAAGTTCATCCATTTTTGTAGCAGGGAACAGGAATTTAGATAGACAATCGATAGCTCTGTACAATTTAATGTATAGCAGGTGGGCTACGCAGTCTATTGAAAGGCTGGTTATTGTCTGTGTTGTGGAGGTTTTGGTCAATGTCGTTGATATTAGAATGATAACCCGACAGATTAGGTGCGTTCAATTTAAAAAAGAAAAGTAAAATGTTTTCCTTTCTTCCGTTTCCATAAGGAATGAATGCACTAATTAGTTGTTATTTATAATTTGCTCGTGAATGTGCAAATCCAGGTTTTAATACATTTCCAGGTTTTAGTAACATTTCAATGAACGTTTTTATCGCAAAAACAAATGTTTTCATCGTGAGAAAGCATGATAACGAACGTTTTATTCGTAATATGTTATGACTAAAGCATGCGCAAAAGGAAGAAAAGTGACCCCATTGGTCCCTTTTGCAAAAGAATCTTTTGGCACTTTTCTTTTGCAAGCAATAACATTTTTTACATCGCTGACTAAAAGAAACAAAAGGTACCTTTAGTTTTGAAATTGAACGCACTTATTGTCAGCCTCAGTTGTAGGAAATTCTTTACATCGTTGTCATTAATTGTCTTTTCAGCAATAATATCACAAATTCTCGGTAGATTTGACAATTTCCAATCGTCACCGATTATGTTCTTAATGGAAATGGAATGTGTCGCGTACGCTAACACACAATTCTATGAATTTATGATTGAACAGATTTGAAATATTTTTCTAAATTTCATAATTACACCTGGACATTAGTCATTAGAAACATTTTTATTTCTCATATTAAATGAGTTTATCTTCAATCTGAATCAAAAACCTTCAAAATACTCAATTGATAAACACCTGGCACACAGTTCTAAAAAAAGATACTGAAAACAATAAATCATGGATTAAAAACGTTTCTCATTCTTCCAGGTTTAAGTTTAATTAATGTGAGATCTCTTTAATGAGAGTAGTTTTGGAGACAAATAAATCTAAATCAGAAAGCAGTTGGCTGAAAACAAGAAGTACTTTCATAAGGAAGATGCTGTGAATTCTCACTCTTCCAACAAGCGATTGTAAAACCACAAGTTTTTATTGGCACGATAGAATTTGATCTTTGTCTTGCAACATACTGTTATGACCGCAACTTTCTAAAAAGCGTTGTGTTACTTGTTATAAAATAAACCACAAGTTCTTATTGCTCCGTTAACAACCCAAACTATCGAATTCGTAGCAACGACTAAGAAACCAAATCCACGCGTTAAAACTTGATATCAATCAGCCTTATTATCCTTTTTTATATCAAGCCGAATGTGCATTAAACTACTGTCTACCTCGCTTTGACTCCATAGAAAACAAACCTTGATTAACCAAGCGCCATCACTTATCTTCTCATCGGTTCAAACGACGAGAGATGAGATGGAGTTTGGAAGCTTCTATTAATTCAGCCACCAGGAAGGACCAAACAGGATTTGCCTTCTGATTTCAGAAGATTAGTGCAAATGCCCTACTACAGCACTACGATAAAATGTTTCCATTCATCTTATTTTTATTTGAACTTTTATAGTTGAGTACGTAATAGTTAGAGTGAAATGTTTGGTTGTAAACAAAAGTCTTTTACCAAAGCACAGAAATAAAGATAGGGCGACCTTACGTCCCATTTTCCCCGAGATAGTCCTGTTTTAACAGTGCTTTGCTTCCTGGTCGTTTCATCGTTTTAGCAAACTGTATACTTAAGCATTTTGTCTCGTTTTATAGTTCTGCGAAAAAAGCCATTATTTGCTTCTAAAATTTACACGTATTTAAATATGTCTGTTCAATCCGTGATAAGGAGAAGTGCAAATCCAAACGAAAGAAAGAGGACCAAACAAGTACCTTGCACAAAATATGTCATCTGGACTATTTTTTTAATTTTTCCGAAAAAAATAATCATAAAATCCGTGGAAAATAAAGAGCCATTCTAGTTTTCATAATGACAGTAAAGAATTAATGATAGAAAAGTAGATTTTCATTATTCGCATAATTGAAATCATTAATGGTGCACGAAGAACCATTCTATCATTAAGAATCGAGACCCAACTTAGGTCTTATGGATAAGTACCGTTTTAAAAATGATGATGTAAAAACCGCCAGCCGAGACACATAAGGCACAAAAGATAAAGAATTCAATTTTGAAGGCGCAGATTGAACACACCTAATGTAAAGAACAATGCAACTTATTGATTTTGCTCGTTCCACAAGTGTAAAACTTTTCATATTTTAAAAACGAATATTTTTCAACTCGACTGGCAACATCATGAGCTAATTCTGTTTGAATTATCAAATTAAAAAAATAACAATTTTTCAACTGCAATTTGGATTACGGTATGCGTGTATTTTAATGTGTACACTTATCGCTGGTGAACTACCGTATGTTGGAATGCAACTTATTGTTTGTACACAATCAGGTATAAGCAGTTGAAAAATTACTGCTTAAAGGGATCGTGGCCCTTTTAAGTAGTCACTTCATTGCTTGCTGAATGCTGCAGACATGAAAGGGTCGAAGGGCTCTCTGCAATAAAACATAAAACCGGATGATAACTGTGGAGGTCGAAAAGCTTTGTTTGTAAAAATAAAAATAAAAATAAATTTAAAAAAAAAAAAATACAATTTCTGCATGTTTACAAACGAGATTTATTTTAATTCTCTCTGTAAAAACCTTTTAAAATTAATCACTTTATGTCTTAATCTAATGGGAGATGCTGGACGTTAAAATGTTATTTTGTTCAAATGCCTTGATATTTCGTATCTGTAACCTTGGTAACCTTGGAAAGAGTTGTAACAGTTTTCACACTTTAAATTTGAAAGAAAAAAATGAAAGGAATAAAAATCTAAATTAAAAACCTTAAATGAAGACTATAAAAATAATTACATTCTCGTATAATGGTCATACGTATAAGAAAAGTGTGCTTTTGTCTACAAGTGAGCCATCTTCAACTCTTTTATTACTATAGGGCTGGTAAAGGAATCACGCTTAAGGGAATTTTCTATATTTATTGTCCGCTTTTCACTAGTTTGAATCTGTACAATGAACTAGTTATTTTATCAACTTTAATTTTGGACCATCGTAAAAGTCAACTCTCACTATCGTAGTAATAACAAGGCAAAGTCAAATTTCTTTTCAACCAATGACAAAGCTCGTTTCATGGAACTTACCAAGTATAATCGAGGCATTTGAGAGTAATTAGCTATCACTCCCAAGGTCTGGTGAGCACAAGAATATTTGAGGGCTGTCTATATGCAACTGGATAGCAAGAATAAAACACCAGTAAAATATAAAATCCAATAAGAACCAAGCAGACATTTAGCTG
Organism: Strigamia transsilvanica; assembly: GCA_034701245.1. NCBI lineage: Eukaryota > Metazoa > Arthropoda > Chilopoda > Geophilomorpha > Linotaeniidae > Strigamia > Strigamia transsilvanica. The sequence goes on along the minus strand of JAQIXU010000528.1, from coordinate 15,450 downwards.
CGGTCTTAAAAACTCTTTTCTCAACTTTATCACTGCAGTAGCAGACGATGTAAAAATAAAAAAGACTTTTTTCTTTTAAAAAAAAATGAGACACAACAAATAAAAGTGAAACCAAAAACAAACTCTAAACAAAAATTAAAAAACCTTACCTTCAGGACTCCTCCATCCATCTAAAAAGAATCATAAATATGATCAAACTAATTACTCAAGTCTAACACAAGCTTATCTAATCAAGGCATAAGTGTTAGACCATCCCAGCTTGCAATAAATTGTTACACTTTGCTTAACCCTTTTGACACCTGTCTAGGTTGTCACATGACACATTGTCCTCTGCCTTAATGTTCACCCATAAATCCAGAAAGAGGACAGCACTATAATTTTATTACAATTTAACGGCTGTATTTATATATATATATATATATATATCTATATATTGTATATATATATATATATATGAAATCACCCGATCACGTGAGGTAGCTTACCAAGTCCAAGTATTTTTTTGCATTTTTCCTTTCATGATATTAAAACTGTCAAAACAACCACTACCTTTTGGAAGCGCTCAAACGAGTGAACCTATTGATAGTTAGATGCTCGACTTTTATTTGGTGGATGCACATCACCTTGTGACGAGACAAGAAAACAAGCGACAGAAAGGCGTCAGCATGTCGTGTTAGGGTTTGCAAAAAGGAAAAAAAAAGTTACATCAATGTACCTGTTGCTAAGCAACAGTCTTGAGAGACGAGTCAATCAGTTTACCAAGCGTTTTCCCAAGGGGCAAGACTCTCTTACACCTACACACTCACGACCAAGTGCTTCCTTTCTGACCATCAAGGTTTGTGACTGGCGCCAGTCGCCGCAAACAGTAAGCTCAAGAAAGTCACTAACAAACTCACAGCACCAAACCCAAAATGAAAATCTTTTCTCATATTGCAAATCAATAGTCTAGGAAATAAAAAGAACATCCATTCGTGATTTTTTTTCTTTTTTCTTTTTTTTATACAAAATACTCTAAAATGTCCTTTTACGAGGCTAATAATTTAAACATAAACCAATCCTTCGCAACCAACGCTAAAAAAATCCCAAGGGCACTGAGAAACACTACACAAACCAGCCAGCACACGCCAAGGCGCCACCTAGCGATCAAGCAACGAATTACACGCGAGAAGAATAATGATGCTCCTAGTGGCGGGACGACGCACGTAGCCGTTAATCGAAGATTACGCCCTCACCACCCACGCATCGTCCCTTAATGGCAGCCTAACGGCATCTATTTATTCCAGTCAGACGCCTATAGGTAGCGTCTGTGTCGCTTCCCACTCGTAGTTTGAGCAGAAAATTCCTCCTTACCAAAGTGCATAAATAAAGAGTTAAAGTAGTATGCAAATTTCGCTTTAAATAAGGAATATTTCGTGCTTGTTTGACTAGACAACTTAAATATGCATGTCAAAATTGAGACAGATCCTAAACAAAACCGATTTTTTTTTTTTGAAATTTCAGAAAAGGGTATAAAAGTGGAATGTAGACCCCCATTTTTTTTGAAAAGCAATGCACGAACGAAACTAGCCATCTTGTCATCTGTCTTCCTCGCCCTAAGGTGAAAAAGTCTTTCCACTACAACCCCCATCCCTTCGCCTTATTCTGTGCTCTCCCCTTTTCCATAGGCTTCTGCTGTTATCCAATAATGCAAGTGATTCCCATGAGCCGAACCAAGTCCATCTGTTGCTTCTGTGTTCATTTCTCCAAGTTAGCCGCTAGCATCCCGCGGGGCCCACCAGAGGTCGGGGCAGGTGGAGGAAACATCAGTGATTCCAACTCCAGACGTTGCCTAGTCGACCTGAGACAGAACCAGACAAGAATGCTAAATAGCCAAGCAAATGTACATTTCTGACTTTTATATATACAAACAACATTTGTATTGTATATAATATTTATTATACACAATGCAAGTGAGCAATAAATATTTTTAAAATTAAAATTTTACTTATTTAAACGAATATTTCTCCGCTGGAGAGAAAAGCACAAATTTATTTTATTTTATTTTATTTTATTTTTGGAAAAATAAAATTTCTAAATTTGGTCTTTGCAGTCTCATTAATATAAAAGGCTCACATTTGGTTTTACACCGGTCCTGGTTGGCGCCAGAGGATTATTGCTTGAAACAATATGGCGTCTGCAGCTATTAAGGTTATGACTATACGTTCCCTAACCCATTTTGATGCTTGAGTGATAAATTCCCGCCCAAAACGTGATGCAGTAAAACGACCCTAGACTCCCGCTTACTCCTCAGACTATACTTCTTTCTATTCAAACCAAGTTCATGTGGGCTGAACAGTTAATCACACGAGCTCAAAAAAAGTAAAATAAAAAATAAAAAAAATAAAATAAAAATGGAAACGAAAAAAAGAGAAACATCTCTGCAACTGAGTGATACCTATAAATATTTTTTTATTCTACAAATATAAATATTTTTCACTGTTAGAATACAAAATAAGTAGCCATCTACCAGCACGATACGTAATGTAATGTGATTTGCTTCATTTCAAATTTTGTCGACAATAAAAATAAATCAAGAAGGGATTTTTTTTCCTTTTGCTTTCCAGCCGTCCATTGAAATGATTTGGAAAACTTTTATTTTATTTTTGTAATTTGAAAAAAATAAAAAATAAAAAATAAAAATTAAAAAAAATAAAAACTTCATTTCCTTAAAACGAGCCCCCAAACATCCTTTTTCCCCACTTTTTCTATCCCCATTCTTTTTAATTAATTTCATCTCTTTGGCAATATTAAAAAAGAAAATGAAATGTATATAAAACCTGGTGTAATTTTCATAACTACTCCTTAGGTTGATCATTTGTGCGCACAGCGATGCTTAGCGGCCAGAAGGCTAATTTTGTTTTGTGAGTGAGTGGCCTGTCTTCAAATTAACTCCCACTGCAATGTCGTAGAAAGGGGGGAAACCTTAGAGAAGTCAAATTACAGACTGCAGCTTGTTTAAACCCTACTTGAAACGAAAGAAACTGTTATAACATTTCTATGGCTCATTAAAACTTCAGGGTAATGACTTACACTCATTTGAATCTCATTTCATTACTCCTGAACTTCAGTTATTGTGTTTGTGTATTTTCATTTAATTTGTTCCTGTAATAGAATTTTATTTTCTACATAAAAGTTATATCTTCAACTTCAACGGTTCTCTACTTGTGGGCTTTGGGGACTGGGGTACATTTTAGGATACTACTGCACCGTTCTAATTACTCCCTTGGCTGTTAATGCTGGTGTTATAATTTTAAACTGATTCAAACATTTACTCTGCCACTTTATTACATAACTTCACCTGTTTAACGCCGTGACACTAGTTTTGTAATAAAAACCGGTGTTCAATACAGTTTAAAGTGAAAACTAGATTCACAACAAACAAAAAGTTGATATCGGGTACGTACACTCAGCCTACAGAAAACAATTTGAATTTGTAGCATTTCATGCCTGTTTTTTTTTTTTGTGGTCATTTTAAGCCCTGCTTTTATTAACCCAAGACATTGTGTGCCTAGTTCTAATTTATAACACCAAAACCTATTTTTCAGCACCAGCTAGTACCATAGCTATTCAAATACACAATAAATATCACCTTGTTGATCTCTATTTTCTAATTTGGCCACCCCTTTAATTTAAATCTTTTGTTACAAACCAATCCAACCTTTATGCGCATATTTCATTATGTGCAGTACAAAGCTACATTTTGCTAAAAATAAATTACACAAATCATTAATTTTTTTCACCTAAAACTTAACTTGTTACATAGTGTATTTTAACTGGAGATTGGAAGTTTTCTTAGAATGTACTCCTCATGTAAATTGCACGCTTGCAGTAGATTAACTCTTTCCTCCTTAAAGCGTTGCCGTTGTCATGTTAATATGCCAGTCTTGCTTTAAAATAAAAAGTTTGTTAAGTCGGTTATTCCCAGCCGTGCAAGGTTCTACGTCGAAACTTTACTGCAGCACCAATACAGATAATTATACAGTACTACTCACCTTTAGTGTATGTCCTTCTCCTTCTGTAAAAGATTAAGTAGGATTGGATGAGAAAAGATATCTGTAGGAAACAAACCTTTATCTTAATGGACCCGTGGTCTCAACTATTACTGTCACAGCAGAGTGTATTTATTCTTACTTTTCTCTGTATAAACTATTAATGGCAAGACGATGTTCTGTCCTCCTTGTTCAAACAAGCTTATGAGGAATGGGGTTTGGCTCGCAGATATTAAAAGTAAAGTTATTCTTGTTTCTTATAAGTTTGTTTCATTTTTAAAGTGATACATAGGAGTACAAATAAATATTAATAACCTAAACCTAATACATTAGCTTTCGGCGACATAATATTTCATTTTTGTCCCCGTTTCCTGTTTATACTCGAAGCTGGGTTTGAGAATATATTTATTGTTTTGTTATTTTAGACGTAATAAACTCATTAATGACAAAATTTGATATCGTTTCCGAGGAAAAAATGATAATCTAGGGGATGGGGACTTAATTTAATCTCAACTTAAATTTTGGCGCCATTTTATCCGTTTTATTCAAGGTCTCATCTTTACCTGCTTGAGCCGTATCAGGCTACAGACGGTTGGCTGCGATGGATTTTCGTGAACAGCTGGAAAAGCCAGTAGATATTCATAACTGTCTCGCTGCACGACGACTTGGAAATCTCTCTTTACTTTATGAAAGTCGTAAGCTACGGCCGGCTGCCTAGTTCGAAATCGCCGCCATTAAACCACTTACACCTGGGGAATAAATATTAGAAGACGACGAAGGCGCTTTTTTTTAAGCGTACATTTCAAAATACCACTTTTACTACACTGGTTGATCCGATTTGTAAAGCCTTTTGGTCACATAAGTTTTTCGCTTTTGAAACATTTTATGGCATTTTATTTCCAAAAAAATAAGAAATAAAATCAAACATGATTTCGGAAGTGCACATATTTGGATTACATTTTAAATTCAATTATTAATTTATTTATTTAGTTATACCATTTTTATGAGCTATCTTAACTTTTAAACGTTGTTTTTTGGTTTTTTTTGCTAAGTTAGGAATCAAAAATCACTTGTTCAACATCCAATTAGCCGACTGTCAAAACGTAACTTTCCTTCAGAGTACTTTGATGTTATTTAATTTTTAATGTTCCTAATAAACTCTAAATGTATATCCTCCGGAGGGAATTAATGTGATGCCTTTCCAGGCAGTGCAGGAAAGATGGAAGTCATAAAAAGCTGAGGTGCTGGTCATTTTATGTCACCTCATGTAGACAAAACTTTTCCAACTTTCCCGTAATAAAATAAATGCAAACTAAGCAAAAGGTAAAGAGAGAAAAAAAAGTACAACTTAAAAAGCAACCAAATTAAAAGCGTCGTATAGTGTTGCAGCATAATATTATTTTTTATTTTTTTTTAAAAAAAAGCAATAACATTAGTTAAAATGTAGTAAATGTCTCGGAATAATTACCTCTTGCATGTTCCTAGTGCAGCATAAACTGAAATATGCCATTTTCGAAATTGAAACGTAGACATTAATACAGGCATTTCGTGCTGGTTAATGAAAGATATTATCCTGACTATTTTTAGTGGACTTTAACCAACCTTTGGCACGTTTTGTCTTCATCCATCCCTACAATTGACGACTCAATAAAAGCGCTAGGGCACCGGGAGCCAAGCATTTTACTCATAAGCGTTGCTGCGCTCACCCATATCTTGTAGACGGTACAAGATTTTAGGGCCCAATTTGGTGTCCAAATTAAGCCTAATGGTTGAGGATGACTTGCGATGGGCGAAGTTAAAATTAATTGCACATGAAATATCTGGTGTGCCCACGGTCGGTTTTGGTATAGAGCAGCTTGCACCGTGGGCTTGGTCGTAAAAGGACTTTGGCGAGATACTGTTACTGGAGGAGAGAAATATCGTAAAATTCTTATTCATAAAGAATAGCTAACATGTGAGGATTTTTGGCTTATATGCACTTACACTATAGCACATTAAATAAGCTGAAAATGAGGCGACAGTAGAAAGAGAATGTAGACTTTCCTCAGGAAAACTGCGCGGCCAAATGCTTAATTGTGTTTATTATTAGGACACAAAACTTCAGACTGTTTCACTTGCACATATGCATTTCTTAGTTAATGAGAAGTGCTCATTTCAGCTCAAACGTGCGATTTTAATCCATCCAGATCTAGAATGTTCAACATTTGTTTTTTTTATTTCTGCTCCTGGAGCTTTGCTGCTCTTTATCAACGAATAAAATGTCAATTTGATAATGAGTAATTTTAATTGTGGTATTATATGTTTTCTTGTTTTGTGTAAGCAGATTTTTTTGAAACTTTTTACAACTAGTATTTAAGACGACATGTATTAAACGACTCCGAAGATCCATTTCCTCAAACCTCTCTTTAACTCGAGCAATTGTAGACAAAAGATTTCCAGAGCGAAAATTCTCATCTTGTCTCGACTGAAGAGTAAGAAAAGACATAAAAAGTAACTTTGAGAGATTGGTCAAGATTAAAGTGGAAGCGAATTCTTTAGTTGATGAGTCATAAATGTGGATGATTCAAGCACGCTACCATCATCTGACTCCGTGATAAAAGGAGAAAATTAAACTCAGACTCATGTGAGCGATACAATTATAACTGCACTTTTATATTATTATTATTTTATTTTATATATGATCCTTATTATAGTACAGCAAGTTTTATCACTCTTGAAGATTCTTATCTAATCTGAAACTTTTATTTTACTTCTGTTTTCTGTCTCAAGTTTTAATCTTTTTCCTGTAGTCCATTTTTTCCCGCATAATTTTTGTTGACGCAAAGAAAGTTATTAAGTTACACGAGCAAAATCAGCTCAATTTTTTGATAAGTCTAAGAGGAAATGCTGAGAAGTGTCAAATAAATTTAATAGTAAACTGCGAAGACAAATAACCGAAATGTATTCCATTCCTATGCGCACACAACAATCTCAACATTATTTCCAATATTTCTTTTCACTTCTCCTCAGAATCACCACACAGACCATACAATACCGTAGACGAGAAGACCAAAACCGGAAACCAAATGGAAAAAGTTTCCACAGTCCGATAAAACACACAGGAACTCGGAACGGTTCTAATCCATTTCTCGTCAATAATTCAGATCCGTTTCCTTTTTAAAATCGGTTCTGTGTTCAACTTTTTAAATCTCCTTTTGGGTATAATGATCTTATACTTATATATCAGTCTTTTGTTTTTCGTCATTTTTCAGATTCCACCCGGTCACGATGAAAAAGATAAGATTGGAGAAAGTAAAAATCGTTTGGGGTTTACGTATGTGGGCTGGGAACAATACCCGGACGTATTAAAACAACGAGAAGAGAGAACACAAACGACTGCGGCTTTGGATCTTCGAGTGCCACAAACATCGGCCAAGCTCATTGGCTGGCTCGTCAATCATCCATCATTCCAGTGCGAAATGGAAAGAGAAAAAGAATCCCATCCGAGAGGTTCGATTTATAAAAACATGCATTGGCCAATTTCGAAAGGTTTTTAAGTGTGCTTTTAACGCGTGAATTTTACCTTGGCCTTTGGTTTCATTTCTCGACATCAGATGTCACGAGTTGATGGTAACGGGCGAGCGTAACGGCACAATAAATCATTTATAATTAATAAACTTTTAATAGAAAAACTTTGTACAGATATATTACACGTGTTATCAAAATATATACATAGAAGAGACAATAAATAAAGCTATTACTCAATTTCGGGAAAGTTATTTCAACAAACCGCTGCACGAATCGTAAAATAGCCACAATGAGTCATGCGATAAATAAGACATACGTTCAAGAATGGGAATTATCACAGTCGAGTCCTAAATGCAAGTCTGCTAAATGTCGTCGTAATATCACCGTATCAGGCATTTCACTGCCGCCCATGTGCAGGTCGTTAGAGCAGCAACTATTAAACTCGCGCCCATAACTCGGTTGTTCGTTCCTGGACTCGGGTTGATTTCCAGGAATGTTATCAAAATGATGAGAAGAGCAAATGCAGGAAGGACACATCGATGGAGAAATTCGTCTAGATAACTTTCAAACGAGTTTCCTATAAAGCTGTCGTCGGAAGTCAATCCGTATCGTGTTGTCTGCCTTTGAAAAACATGCCTGCGAATGGGTTTTTCTTTAGCACTCTCTTCTTCTTCAACAAATGCATTCTCGTTCGCAGAAACTTGATCCATTATCTAAATAAATATGCGAATTATACATTAGGTTTGCGAATTTTCATTTCAAATGTCAGACCCGTCCGGTTTACCTGTTTTGATATTGTAACCGAGAGAGGCAAACGAATGAAATACGGGTCGATCGACATGCTTTTCCTTTTATTCTTCGATTTTACGTGTTGCGGAAAATCGAGATTATTTCACGGAAATCCCATGACATCATTTACAAACTTTGCCTCACGGTTTGCACCAATCCAATCAAACATTTCAACAGTAAAGGTCTTTTAGTAAATCCCCGCTCATCGCGATTAGCTCCGCCCATTTTGCACCTGCAATCTTTTCCAGCTATTACGGATCTAACGTAGAATTAAATACAGTTTGTTTTGTGGTAAACACAAACAGCTCGTTATTTTACGTTCAAATCAGGCTCTATTCATGAAATAAATGACAAGTCCTTGGTCTATTTTTTTTAAAAAAAATTTCTATCTCGGAGTGTATTTTTATATCAAAAAATAAATAATAATTTCAATTCCCGAAAATCTCAACGGAAAAAAATTTTACAATTTGTTTTTCAGAATTTTTTTTATTTTCTTATTTTATATTTCACAACCTTTCCTGTAAATTAATCGGGGAAAAGAAAGAAAACCTTGAGTCCCATTCAATTTTCTATAATAGAATTCGAGTTACTGTGAATCATCGACTATCGAGAAACGGAGTTATAAATAAATAAATAAATAAACATACATTTACACTACCGTTATCATTATCAGTGTTGCTGTGTATATAAATTTGAACATATATGGTAATTTTTTTTACCTTTAAAGAGTTAAAATGTGGATTTTATTGTCAAAACTATCAGCTTCAGATTCCAGCACGATGCACTGAAGAATGCCAAACGAGGTATCACATGATTGGTCGCAGACTCGCAGTCAACCATCGGTTTCGCCTTTTCGCTACATCAGCTCGAGGTTCGCTGTGGATCGGTTTTTTAAAATACCCAACCAAAATGGCCACGAAAGCAAACGATAAAGATAAATATTCGATCCTATTGCCTACCTATAATGAAAAAGAAAATTTACCTTTAATAATTTGGTTAATTGTTAAGTATTTATCAAAAAGGTAAGAAAGCCTTGAATTGAATTGATTTTAAATAATGAAATAAAATTAATTGCATAAAATGTATCTGGCTGTTTGTTGGTTTATTTCTCTTTAGTGGTCACGACTTTGAAATTATTGTTATTGATGATGGAAGTCCAGATGGAACTCTTAAAGTTGCAACACAACTGCAAGCAATCTACGGAAACGAGAAAATTGTTAGATTGAATTTGATGCGTCATTATTTAAACTTATTAAAGATGTGTTTATACTTTTATCTGATGACAATTTTCCAGGTTTTACGACCAAGAGAAAAGAAACTCGGTTTAGGAACTGCATACGTGCATGGAATGGAACATGCAACTGGAAATTTTGTTATTATTATGGATGCTGATTTATCGCATCATGTTAGTAGTAATAGATTTTTTTTCCAATTAATAATTTTCAATTAATGAAATTTCTTTCGTGCAAACAGCCAAAATTCATTCCAGAGTTCATTAAGTAAGAAGAGAAATGCTTTTTGTTATCCTTGAGTTAACTTTGAAAATAACTGTTTGTAGAAAACAAAAAGAAAATGACTATGATGTGGTATCCGGCACTCGCTACATCGGTGATGGCGGTGTTTACGGTTGGGATTTTAAAAGGAAACTAATTAGCCGAACTGCTAACTACATTACACAAGTGCTATTGAATCCCGGTGCTTCTGATTTAACAGGAAGTTTTAGGTAACAATAAATAAAATCAAAAGAGATGATCATTTTTCTTACATAAAATACCGATAGGCTTTACAAGAAAGATGTTTTAGAGAAATTAGTACAGTCGTGTGTGTCTAAAGGATATGTTTTTCAAATGGAGATGCTCGTACGAGCAAGAAGTATGAAATATTCTATCGGAGAGGTGAATTTAACCAATTGTTTGGCAAAAAAACATATTGTAAATAATTATTTTGTTATTTAAGGTTCCTATAAGTTTTGTTGATCGAGTTTACGGCGAATCGAAATTAGGTGGAAGTGAAATTTTCCAATTTCTGATGGGACTGTTTTATCTTTTTGCTACTGTATAAATGTAAAGCAAATTAATATATTTTGCTAATTTTTTGAGCGATTTAAGTTTATAAAACTCTTCATTTCCATCGCACAATGGGGTTAAAAGAAAATATTTTGTGTTCCTATATTTCCGGAAATTAAAGAAATTAATTTTGTATGCCTTGAAACTTAAAAAAAATAACATAAAATTAAACTTTTCGTTTTGATGAAACGTAACTTGTGTTTATAATTTGATTTTGTTGTCACTAGAGGACGTCCCAAGTCCCGCTGCACTCCAATAGTCCAATCCAGGCGTGCTTGTGCTCACAGGACTGCTTTAACTTCCAAAATATGAATTCTATTACTAAAACGAATTTAGTAAGTCGACATTTATCAACTAGTTTTTGCCGCTCGTACTGGGCGGGCCAGCCAAATGCTGTTTGCGAAGTGAGCAAGAAATATAAAGACAGAGTGGCAATCAAGGACTGCAATGGAGACCACACTTACGATTTTATATCTCAGCAAAGTGAGAAGTTATCGAAGATAATACTCGATTGTTTATCGTCTAAAAATATTAGCAAAAGACAGGCTAGGATAGCGCATCTTTGCCCAAATGATATGAGTTATGTTTTAGCCCAATGGGCAATTTGGAAAAGTGGCAATGTGTCTTTACCACTTCATGTCAATCATCCATCATCCCTGATTAAATACTACATCGAAGACTCAAAGTCATCTATCATTTTAACTACACCGGATATGGTTTCGAAATTTGATGAAGTGTCAGGTGTAGATGTAATCAACGTGGATGTAAATTCGCTGATACAAACATCGAATGATGGTGTACCTTATAAAGTATTATCACCAACGTTACCGGCTCTCATCCTGTACACGAGTGGAACGACGGGGCCACCTAAAGGTGTTGTTTTAACACACGGAAATATTTCGGCAATGATTGACAATATGGTTGAGGCTTGGAAATGGAGCAAAAATGATGTAATTTTGCATACTCTTCCTTTACATCATACTCACGGTCTTATAAATGCGCTTTTGTGTCCTCTTCGTGTAGGCGCCACAGTGATGATGATGTCCAAATTTGATCCCGAACAAGTATACTTTGCATAATATTTAATGTAGCATAATTCTATATTGTTAATTTGTGGTTTTTAGGTGTGGGAAAAATTGACAACGAATAAAACCGGTGACAGAGGAGTAAATATTTATATGGCTGTTCCAACCATGTACGCAAAATTATTGAAAGAGTACGAAAACAAATATGCAAGTGGTAGAGTAACCAAAGCATTTATTAAAGCAACGTGCACGCAAAATATCAGGTATAATTATTTTATTTTAAATTTAACCAGTATTTATGGGATTAAATGGTTTTAATTTAGGTTAATGGTAAGTGGCTCAGCTTCTTTACCAGATACTGTATTCGAGCAATGGAAAGAAGTAACTGGGCACGAATTACTGGAAAGATACGGCATGACAGAAATTGGTATGGCTTTGACCAACCCATTAAAGGGCCCACGTAAACCAGGTAAAATGTTGAATAACATTCTTCGAAATAACAATATTGTCGTGGTTAAAATCGTGTCATTGTGCAATTAGGTTATGTTGGAAATCCATTTTCAACAGTTCAGGTACGTATATGTAAACCAAACGTTTACTCAACGTATGGCATCGACGTAATAGTAGACGGAAATGCTGATAGAAGTAAAGTTACTTCCGGCCGAGAGAAAGAGGAAGGAGAATTGTTGATTAAAGGTCCGAGTGTTTTTAAAGAATACTGGGGAAAACCAGAAGCAACCGCTTCAACATTTACTAAAGATGGATGGTTTAAAACTGGTGAAAAATGATTTTTATATCGCTAAAATAATGAAAAGTAAGACCATTATTTTTTGTTTAGGTGACACGGCCAAATTTGCTGAAGGAGCTTACAAAATTCTAGGCAGAACTTCCGTCGACATAATTAAAAGTGGTGGTTATAAAATTAGTGCTTTGGAGATCGAGCGACATCTTTTAACGCATCCCAGTATCGAGGACTGTTCCGTTGTTGGAGTGGACGATGAAATATGGGGCCAAAAAGTGGCAGCCGTGGTGGTTTTGAAAGAGAAACATAATTTGGATTTAGCTTCGCTTAAACTGTGGAGTAAAGAACGAATGGCATCGTATTCCATCCCGACAGTATTACGAATAGTTGATACGATACCTCGAAATACTATGGGAAAAATTAATAAAAAGGAATTAATAAAAGATTATTTTTAAACAAACTACCTCGAACCTGACTGTTATTTATTTAAATACAAATACTCACAATTAACAGACACTTGAGGATGAGAAACGGTCATCGATGAGAATGTTACTGATTACATATTAAAATGAACAACTGGCACGTGCGGTTATTCTTGTTTTCAAATTAATTTTATTTATTGTTAAATTAGCTATAAATACAAGAAAAATAAATGTAAGGCAATTTATATTTTCAATCGATTTACAATTGATCAGTATATAAATTATTTTCACCTATGAAATCATTTTAAATCGTCATTTAAAAATTCGATAATGACTAGAACTATATTATCTTGTATCCATTTAGTGAAGCAGGTTAAAATTTTAATTGGTTAACTTTTGTATACAACCGCTTAACTGTGTTTTCAACTATCTTAATTTAATTTAATATATTATGAAAGTTAAAACAAACATACGCTTAGGTATTTAAAATATAACTAAGATTTTTTTTTTTTTTTGAATTTCAACACGTAGTAAACTTACAAAAATTCAAAAAAATACAGATGATTGTGAATTCAATTTCAAAACAAAAATTAAAATTAAAAACTAAATTTATTTTTGGATTTTTTCGTTTACATTATTATTGCAAAATGAAAATCATATATATTCTGATATATATCAAATCTACAACAACAAATATAAATTTCAATACAAAGTTATTTAAATCAGCTAACTCCTTTTAAAAAATAAATTAGCCATGAGATTAAATTTGAAATTGGCGAATCAGAAGGATCAAATTTGATTTTTTTTTTTTTAAATAAAAGAAAAGTTATACATCAGCCTATTAAAACCTGCAGATTTGTACTTGTACATATTCGCTAAACCATTTTATACAACCTAAATCCATCTCAATTCTCTTCAAAATCTCAAACAACAAAAAATGTCTTTTAATAAATATACTCTTTGTCACGTTACTTGAAATAAAAATTAAGTGTATTTCTTACATTGAGCAAATAAATTGATAAGAAGGACATTTTTTAAATATTTATTTCACATTAACTTAAAAAGTTGGAACAGGTTTTTATGATACATTAAATGTCTGACAGCCTTTTAAAACTTTCGGTCAAAATAAGTATTTTGTTCATTTTTCTTAATGTTTTTGGTAATACTGACAATGGTTGTCTTTCAGATCATCCATAGCCTATTAGCAAATAGCAATCTAATTACACATTTATCAATTAGTTTTAAAAAAAAACTGGTCAATATAGACAAAAGGTGGTAAAATATTTTTAAGTAAAATTTATTTAAATTTTTGCAACGAGAAAAAGATCCGAGAAATCAATCAGGTGACCTTTCTCTTTTGTCTATAGGGCTGATTATTGAAAAATAATTATTCTGCAAATTAATGCGTAAGGGTTGTGTTGTCAAGATATGTTTACTTTACAATTAAAATTTAATCATTTCTCTAATTCTTTTTCAATTGTATGATTTTTTTTTTTTAGACTATAAATTATGCATAGTGAGAGATTATTCATTTCAAATTAATTACTGTTTGTGTAATAACTGAATTTAACTATTTTAATCTACCAATTTTATTCATTTACACGATAATCTAAAAACTACTCTTTTAAGTTTGTCAAGTTAATGTAAATGAAAATTTGAGAATTTTTGGCGAACTCAATTTTCGTGCCAGTTTATTGTTTTGCGATAAAATCTCGGATTAAAAAAAAATTCCTAAAAATTCCTAATACTGAAAATAATACTGAAAATCGAACAAAAAAAATTAAACAAAAAATACAAGTGAGCAAAGATTCATTCTAACTTTCTTACCGATCATTAATGATAACAGAATTATGATAAAACTGAAAAATACAATTAATACCAGAAGTTTTTACAACAAAATAACCGCATGATTCTTTACCCATCCTTAGCTAATGAAATGGCACTAAACTCCCCTCATATTTTAATGATTAATCCTTTTCATTAGCACCTTATTATCGCATCGTTCATACATCTATGGAATAAATGTTTCGATTTTTTTATTTATGATTTTTTGATTTTTTTTTTTAATTTTTCACTTTTTTTCATTTTTTTTCCCCCAATTTTCTTTTTTTCTATATATATAATTTTTTTTTTACAAATGCAAAATACACCACTAAATCTAAATAAATTGTAAACTACATTCGATAATTCAATAACATATGATGAATATTAAAAAAAAAAAAAAAAAGGAAAAAGAGAAGCAAAATAATATTTTTTTGTTTTTGTTTGTATAAAATTAGTGAAAAAGGAGGATGAACCTTATGGTTAAACATATCTCTGCATTACCCAATGAACATCTCGCTGATGAATCCATTACAGCTAGCCAACATAGTATTGACGGCTTTATAACAACTTTTTCAAATTAAAATGATATTAAACGTAAAAAAAAATCTTTTTTGTTAATGTCGAAGATGTTTCAAATATATTGAAGATACAGGATTAAAAATTGAACAAAAACCAAAACTTAAAACAGCAAAAAAAAACACAAAAAACAAAAAAAAATCCCAACAATGTTAACAGTGCAACTCCACTCGATAGTTACAATGTTTTATCTACGGCTACAGGTTATCACAATTGATACATCTTATCACAGGAGACCTCCAGGGAAAGCTGAAGGTCCCAGTAGAATCAGAACTGCAGATATTTGATGTTTAAGATTTTGCATTTCAAACTATTCCCCCACAACAATGTCTTAACACAACATTTTTTTTTTAGATCTTATTTTATAATTTTTTTGTAATTTTTTTTCTTCCGATTGAAATAAGAACACACAACAAAAAAAAAAAAAAAAAAAGAAAAAAAAAAAAAAATAAAAAAAAAAACAAAAAAAAA
>JAQIXU010000527.1:0-30862 GCA_034701245.1 Strigamia transsilvanica | reverse complement strand
GAGCACAAACATGGTAAAGTCGATTTTCATGCAAATCAATCAATTGTGCATGTTAATATAATTCCGGATATCATGCACTTTATCCTATAAACGTCTACTCATAAAATCCCAATGGAAACTTATCATTTGCAAAACTGCCAATTACAAATATTTGTTTAATAATTTTCAATTTCCTGCTCAACTCATCTAGCCAAATTATCGATGATTTGACTACGCTATGTAATTTACTCATTTGCAATTGCACTTACCGTCACCTATTATTTAATTTATAATAAGTGAACAGAAGCCACCAAACATTTCCAATTAAATGCAAATTCGTGACCAACTATTTTAATGTAGAACAATTTAGAAAATAAAAAAAGGAATTTATTTAATTTGCTTAGTCACTGTAAGATTATCAAATCAAATGCAATCAAAATTCGCTTCAGCTAATTAAGCTTAAATCTCTCGTATAAACTGCGCATTAATCTATAAACTAGCGACCCGGAAATAATTTAACTCGTCAATATTCTGAATAGAAAACCATCTCCATTCCCGAATGTCATCATAATTAATAAAATGCAATAAAAAATAAATAAAGATTACTTACTTAGATTAGGATTGGTGTAATCCCAACTTTCCGTATCGTTCTTGTAAACATTAAGCCTTGATGGCTAGTAGAGAAACGAAAAGATAAGAAAATATTCAAAACAAACAATAGGGGAAAAAAAAACTATTTCACTAGAATTCTCAATTATTTATTTACTTTTTGCTTTTATCTTTTGTTTTCCCCCTTTAACCCTTCGACAAGTGTCATTAACGCGGGTCTCTTCCCAAAACGGCATCAATAAAAAAAATAAAAAAACACACAACTGGATCCGACATTTAAGTTTCTAATAAAGATCGTAAAAAAAACCACCAGTGTCAACCACAAAAAAAGCAACTTGACAATAAAAATAAAAATATAAGAAAAAGAAGAGGCAACGAGTATCCATGCCAAAATTGTCAACAATTTTCTTCCTATATAAGGATCAGATGCAAGTGGCTTTTAGCTGCAAGCGCCCAACAAGTCTCGACTTTTTCTGAACAGCCCATTCCATTTTACGTATCAAAAGGCAAAGGAAGGAACTAGAAAAACACGCACCTGCACCCAAGCTTTTCGCGGTAAAAGCAGCAGATATAGGCCCTAACAACTCAAATCCATCTTGTAAGATGGAACAAAAAAATAAGACAGAAAGAAGTCTAGGCAATTTGTTCGAAGGAGAAACCAAGTCTGGGGCCAAAACCCGGTAATAAAAACGAAATTTCCAAGAGGCACAACGAAAATTCAGGCTGATGTTTTATTTTCTTCAAAAATTGACTGTTTGATTTTTCAAACACAAACAAACGTAAAATTAAATATCGTATCTTTGCTCGCATTACACGCAAGATTGGCATTTGGAAAGTTTACCTGCACATCAAAACAAATTTATTATTCCGCAAGTTGCGTGCATTTTTTTTCCTTCTCATGATTGCAAAATCAATTCTGCATTGCTTGTGTTTTTTTTTCTTTTGGTATTTTTTTTTTTTTTTTAAAAAGAAAGAAAACTAAATCCAATCATAAAACCGGAGATTGAAATCATATCAAATGTCCATACATGTTCAATATGCATTTCTTTTATCATATTTCCCCCGAATGCTGCTTCGAGTAATAAAAAATAAAACATGACTTATCACATTTTCAAAACAATAAATTAAACTAAAAGCACATCAAAACACAATTGCTTTTTCGAGATTAAAAAAAGTAAAATGTAAATATAAATTAAAGCATATTTGCATACCAAATTTCCAGAGGGAAAAGAAAAATATAAAAAGAATCTCAACCCTTTTGCCATGGTGGATTCATTATAATTTTAAACTACATAATTAAAGCTATAAAGGAGTTGGTGGTTTTTTCCTGTTTTCACCGTTAACCATCCGAATATAATGGCGGCTTACTTGAAGACGCAGATGCAAAACTACATTTTTTTTCTCTCAAAACGTTGCTGGTGACAGTAAAATTGCGAGTAGAATGCTCGAATCAATTGTGCATGTCATGTCTTCACTACTGTCAACTTGAAAACTACTAAATTTTTATAGCTGCACAAAACTTTTTCCATTAAAAAAATAAATAAATTACCGGTACACGTTTGTCATTTATTGTATTTTTAAGTAAGATACCACAACTCTCGATCAATACACACAAAAAAATGATCCAAATAGTAATAATAGTACTGCAAAACAGTAATTTATTGCTTTGTAGTGACAAGTGTAATTCCCACTCTTAATCCCGAGACTAAAGGGTTGCCATGCAGTAATTATAGGGATATATCGTGGATTATTATTATTCCATTTGGCTACACGAAGTTATTACCACATTATGCCAAACGGAACCTCTCAATTATTTTAATGTTTGAAATATCGCTCCAAACTCGTGTGCGCATTTCAGAATGCAACGCTTTCAAGCTGAACATCTCCCAGTTAAACTCAGCAGCCATTCAAAACTACTTTCAAGTATCTTCAGAATTTTAAACGCCACTAAATAGCATCACTTTTCAAGTGCCTTTCGTGTAATCAACCTCAACATTTGCCTCCTCCATGCCGGAACATGAGGTTTACTTGAAGAATTCAATGGGAATAAAAGATAAAAGCAAAATGTAATTACAGACTTGGTAAATAAAATACTAATGAGAAAGCTGAGCCACATCAAAATTTAATCCACACGCCACCGTTTATTAGTAAATTAGAAAAACTCACCTTAGCATATTCTATCTTCAAAGTACAGCATCCGGAGTAAATGTCAGCGCCGTGAAGACTTTGCTTTGCTCTTTTGGCCGATTCTACACCATCAAACGTAAATTCAATTAAGGACAAAAAAATTATAACAAAAAAAACACGACACCTATCGCTCGCCTCATTTCAAAAACAGCAAAAAGGAAAGGATCTTAAGTCCTCTCTTTAGAGTCTGGAGTGGCTGAGGAGAGGTGGAGATAGAGAGAGAAAAAAAATCGTTCAATAAACCCTAAAGAAAACTTCCCCACCGCAAATTCCCGTTTCAAATTACATGAATATTGGCTGAAGGTATTCAAATTTTCCACCGTTTCAAAGCCAAACCCACTCCCTTAGGGTTGCACAGCCGCAAAGAGCAACTCATCGAGTTGTCCTGGAATTAATGAGAAAATTCCTGTCGTTGGTCATCCTGCCTGCAAACAAAGAATTCAAACTTCATCATTCGCCGCTTCACTAACCAATTGCGTAAAAAAATACAATATCTCCCTTCATTCCCTATTCTTTTAATACCTCGAAGTATTCTGAGTTTTTATTTCTTTAGTTCTTTCTTTACGGTTCCCTTTAAATCGACTTTACATGTCACAATTAGGCCGCTGACAAGTCGGTTTCAAGTTTTATTGGTGAACGAAATGACGGCTATAAATCTAGCGGATAATTTACTCAGCTAAAAGCGACTTAAGTTGGCCAAAGAAACAAATCTGTACATCATAATACATATAACGAATTGCCTTTTATGTTAAATATGCCATCAAAAATATACCCATCATTACCATTCTTCTTGCTCAAGAAGAAAGAAGGAAAGTAAAGTCTGAAATTTTTAAATTTAACATCGTTAGGTGTTTATAACTATCATAAATTCCAAAAGCTATACGCAATTGATAACGCCATTAATCAACTATTACATTACTCCCTGGGTGGGCTGAGAACAAGCAGCTTCTTTCTACTTACGAGATTCCTAATCAATACTCAAGTCTTGCAACCATTCTCTACCCCGCGAGAAACTTCAAACCCGTAAAATAAAATAAAAAATGTCCGCATTAATTGTGCGTATGTTCAACATTCAGTAAAAGGCGAGAAAAGAGAATCCTTTTGAATTCAAATTGCTCAATTTCGATGTGACATCAGTCAGAAAATGAAGGTTGTAAAAAATTCTCATTAATTCGTAACCGTGCTATCCTCCATTTTCACCATAGATAGATTTCTTTCGTCACTCGATTAGATAAAAAGCCAATCACAAAGCCTATATTTATACACAAGCACCATCCGTATCGCTTTTAGCCAAAATTCCATTGCTCACTAGGATTTCTTTATAGACTTATCTCAAGTAGAACGTGGGTGTGAGTATTTTTTTTTCACAGCTCAATAGAAATTGAACAACTACCCACTGTATCTGCACCACGAATACCAAGGCTTTAAAGGAAGCACAAAAGACGCTGGAAAGGCACAACAAACTCGTGCAAGAAAGTAAAAATATAAAAAAAAAAAAATTCAAAAAAAAGTGAGGAACCCTGTTACCAATCCCCCCACCCCCTCCCCACAACCACCACCAAAAAACCTCTCAATTCCTGACTGCAGCACACCCAATCCATACCAATTACAGGAAAGCAGTGCTAGTATTTAGGAAATCGAAAGTTTTTTTCTAGATAAACAAAAAAAATAAAAACAAAAATCTAAAATTTTTGCACAAAAAAATAAAATAAAAACCAATGGAATTTGATTAAAAAAATAGCACTTGAACTTAGGCTTTAAAGGGTAAAGTGTAAAATAATAAAAAAAAAATCCTCGAATCATTGCCTAGCATCGAACAATGGTTGCTCAGGTGCAGTTGCACGTTACCCTTCCCGTTCTTTCACTCTCATCACACTTAAAAAGCACATCACAAACAAGTTTAAAGCTTAGGGAACAGTGCAGGGCTAATATGTGCTAAGCATTTCAACTGGTCTGCGAGTCTTCAATCAAGCTGTTTATCCCACTACCGACCAATCTTGGTGTTGTGTATTACTCTAGTAAACAAACCCTTGTAAATTTCAGCTAGCGCTTTGTGCTTGCCACCAGTTGGCGCCAAAAAAAAATTCGAATCATAAGTTTATAGGATATAAATCAAAAACTGTCTATAAGGTCTGGACCGTGAAGCCATAAAAACAAGGCTCGGTATTATCGTTAGCTCGAAGCCAGTCATCTGTCAGCGAGATGCTTTTCCCTTCATCTCTACACAAAACTATTGATTTCAATGCTGCACAATGAAGGCTCAAAGAACCTCTGCCATCATGATAGGGTGCATACTGCAGACCAGCCTCGCTAACAGCACATCTATCTGCATACTTGCAACCTATAAATCTTCAAATAAAAAAATGTTAATAATTTTGTACCAATAAATTTTCTCCCAATTTATATCCTCCACTCTCCTTCGACTCTCCGTTTCACTCGTATCTCGAGCGATAAAAAGCAATTTAACTTTTAAAAATAAAAAAATAAAAAATTTTAATGTAAAGGATATTCGACCATCGCTTGGACGCCGTTCTTCTTGAAGATAACTACCCTGAGAACTTGGCCACTTGGACTACATATTGTATGAATAACATCCTAAAAAGAAAATAAAACGCCACATTTACAAAACTGCTAAGATATAAATATAAATGCAAACATATGAAACAACAAAAGTCTATATTACGCAAACTGCGCAATTCACACACACACTCCCTTCATATAAATAAACGCTTTATAAAAAACACCCCCTTACAATGACAAGTAAAATATTGTTATAATGTGATAAAGAAAAATACATGAATAATGCGCCACGAAATTTCACAGCTTGCTGTTTCTTCATAAATCTCTCACGTATTTACTGACAGCAAACATATTCCAGGTCTTAAATTCGCAAACTTAATCTATCAAACTGTTCATTTTATATATATTTTTTGTATATATACATTTAACTTTCAACTTCCCCCGACTTATGCAGGGCCAATAACTCTCATCCCTTCGTGTTTCCCAAACGTCGAGACACAGTGATAACAGAATCATTGTAGTATCTTATAATTTTCGCAGCGCTTAAACCAGCAGTTTGCCATTTTAAGCTCACTGTTCGGGATAGAACTGGGAGTCGAGATAAGACCTGGGTGCGCAAAATAAATAAACAGATAATGACACGAGCTTATCTTTCTTCATAAATGTGCGTGTACGTCACTACCACCTACATTATATACATACTCTTGCATGCCACAAAACAAGATATAGCGCAAATAAACATGCCTATCTGCAAATTAGCAGACTTGAAAAATATTTTTCAAGACGCTTGGCCAAGAGGGAAAAAACAGTGGCAGACTGTGTATAAATAACACACTTTATAGTGCAACCATCAGCAGAAATATCAAAAAAAAAAAAAAAACACATAAGAATGGGTCCTCATGGTCTCGTGGATGAATGCCACTCACCACTGTGATGGGATAGGCTGGATTTAAAACAGTCATGAGTAGAATGTGGTTGGCTTTTTCTTCATCACTATTCCTGCAATGAAAAATAAAAAGAAATAAATTAATTTTATCGTCCAAAACGAAATAAATGCGCAATAAAAATAAAAGTTACGACAACTATTTTTGCATTGTCATTTTATATTGGTAATAATTCACATAACTCGCAACTGAAAATCAATAACTGTTGCATCAATCTACAAAATGCATCACAAATTCACATCAATAGCGCCTTAGCATCAGTTTAAACCGACTCAGCCCACCGTTATCTCTCTGTGGATCTCATTTCTCAAAACAAGAGAAAAAAGTCGATACAAAGCAATTTTTTTCCCCTGCCCACATTTTTGCAATATTCTCAACTGCAGCGAGTGCTCCAATTGCAACAAATTGCGAGCAGCGTTTGTAGGCTTGCATGCAGGCAAATGTGTCATTCACGAGATTTGTGTTTTGACTAGTTGCCAACTTTGTCACAAGTGAGACTTTAAATTTATCAACATCCAACCTTTTACAAATTCACAAACCGACAGACAAACACGACATGGCATTACCTTCTCTCACTACGTTCCCTCATAACCAACTCCATAAATTAGTTCCGAGCCAACAACAACAACCAATCAAACTATATCTATAAAAATGCCTCTCGCTGCTCATAATTCTATTATCAAAGAAATAAAAGTCGACAAGGCGTACAAACTTGAATTAATCACATTACCATTACTCTGAATTCAACCTCCCTACAAAACTAAGGTCATTTCTTGGCACCATTAAAACTCCATACTCACATGTGCCGCCCAAAATAACAGGGTGTAATCACCAAACACATCTAATATGGATGTTTGACTCGCCTATTATTAACTTGTTTGGACTCAACCTTCAATTTTATGTCACGTGACATTTTTATTCGACGAATTCAGTTATTTGACAATCTCAACATCTTTTTTTTTTTAATTTGGGAATTTAATTTGCCAAAATGTCATAACTCCATCGTATGAAAATGCGTCTGGATATAGAAAGTAAATCATAAACTATGTATTCAAACGTTTAAAATTCACATAATTAGACTTCATTAGCTTAAATTTGCTACTTTGGAGTCTAAGGATCATGTTGAGTAATGATAAATATGCATCTCTAGGATTATATTCCTATTTTGTATGCTATAAGCAAAGTGTCTATCGGTAAGAAATGGCTAAAAAATGTCTGCCAACAAGGAAATTTCTGCTGACAAGGGAATTTACCGTGCCACAAAATGTCAATGCCAGTTTTTTTTCTTTCTTTCTTTCTTTCTATTCCCAAGATTCAATAATAAAAAATAGACTGTTTTAAACTTGCAAGTTTTTTATTTTGTTTGTGGGTCTTCATCGTTCTTTCACCACGCCATAAAGAACTCGGCATCCATTTTGGATTAGGGTTTAGCTGGGTATAACTAGTTGTTTAATACTTTGACGTGTCAAAGAACCCAAGGTGATTGATTTTTTTCTTTCATTATTTGTGTAGTGGTGGGAATTGCAGCTTGCACCGTGTGTGTGGATTTTTTGATTAATCATCAACATTAGATTAACGGGGCATTACAGACTAATTACCGCAAATTGGATAGGAGAGTAGGTATCAAGAAATCGTAATTTCACACAATACATAAGTAAATTTTCAACTAATTAAACCAAAACCTTGTGCTATTTGTTTGTTTGGTATCAGCCAAAGACGACAAATTAAAGAATAAACAACATTAAAATGTCAAACAAACCCCATGTCTAAATCAGCTACTTCAGCTGTATGAAAAGCTTTAAAATATGTATGCGTGGAAGCTTCTGCATACTCAAATGTCAACTCATAACATGTATCCCAATAAAATTTGCATTTTATTTACAAAACTACTAAAACCCTTTATTGCTATAAAATTTGTCGAATTTTGAGATAAAATTTGCTAAGACTTTCTCCTATTTTTTGTTGGTTGCATCCTGTCCTTAGGTCCAAGTTGTAAACGCTTTTTTATGTCTTTTTTTGTCTAAAATTAAACTACATTGGACAGAATACAGTGACCCTTTTATAGCCACATCCTTTACACCATAGAATGAATTAGTCAGTTGTTACCAAAGACAGTCGCATTTTATTTTCTGCAAATCCCCGAACTCACTCCAAAAAGCCAGAAGCCTTTTACTTCACGTTTTAAAATTGTAGGATGAGTACACGTACATGTTTAATATTATTTTATATATCATTAAATTCTAACAAGTCCTTGCAGTTATACACAACATTAAATCCCCACAATTAACCTAACTTATCACACACACAGGGAGGTTTTCACTTTAGAGTAGTTTATACAAGGTGAGTTGACTCAATTCGAAAATAGAAATGTTGTTATGTTTCAGGCAAAAACAAATGAATTTATCTTCGAACCAACACAAAGCCCTCTAAAAATTTAGCTGATACACACTTGGCACAACCGACAAAAACAAAGAATCATTATTTTTTTAAATGTAAAAGCAAAACACAATTACAAAGTACAAACGATTCTATTTTCAAACAACATCAAAAAATAAAATAAAATAAAATCCAACAATTTAATTTCGCAACCAACCTACCATTTTGGCAAAATAAGATGGCAAAACCCGACGAGATTTCTGTTTCTAATCGTTAATTATACCAGACCTCATAAAAATGTTATTTTTTGACATATTTTAAAAACAACTCAACCGTTTGACTTGTCTTCCAACAAATTCCCAACTTATAAATTATTTATTTATTTTTTTACCAAAAAAAAAGTGAAATTCGAAGAGAAAAAAATAGACATTTTCTAAACTTAATCCCCATCCTTACAATTTTTTTTTAAATAATGATACATTAATTTAATAAAGAGGGAAGGAAGTTATGAAACAACATACCATACCACAAAATCATAACACAACAAATAAGCCATGTTAAAGGTGCTTGAGAAGCATGGTGTAAATTAAAAACGACCCCACTTGAACATTTTTGATCTCAAGCCAAATGTACACTCAAAGTTTAGTGGAGGAAATACCCTTCAGAACGAGTATCCGCCAAGCTATTACCGTCTAATTAAAAGACATGATTAAAATTAAATCCTCTCAGTTAATTTATTGTTGCTATCAACAAAAACAAGCGCGTGATTTTTAATAGCGATGCAAAACATCTCATTCAACTGCCTTCACTAAAGTGCCATTATACCAACTAAAAAAAACACAAACAAAAAATAACCATCAAACTAAAGTGCTTGCAGATAAAGGTATTAAAAATTCATGGATGTCTAAATAAGATTTTCGTGCAAATGCAATCAAAGTACATTTGAATGTTTTTGCACCAATTTTAAACCATAGAAAGTGCATATATATAAGCGAATTTTTTTTCGTTTTTTTTTCTTTTGTTATTACCTCAGTTAAAGATGAATATTTAATAAATAAACAAAATTAGAGGAAAATTAGCTTTAGAGTGCATTCAAATGTTATTTTGCTTTTTTAATAAGTAAGAAAGCGTTAACTGTAGCACATTATCAACTCGATATCTTTAGTAGAAGCTCCAAACCTCTCAGGTGTCATTATTTACCATCTTTAACATCTAATTTTCCTAATGATGACAGTTTGCAGCAAACTGTGTTTAAAGAGCACTCAAAAACAGGTAAAAATGATTAAACTTAAAAAGTTGCAAATTTTTCGCCAATTTATTTCCAAAAAGTATGTTTTAGAGTTAAATAAATTGGAATTTGACTTGTACTTGGCTTAAACCTGAATTATTTTCCCAATTTCAGTTGTTTTCAAGTGCAAACCATTGTCTCATTATTTAGACACTAACTGCATTCGAAAAGTCACGTAGACTGATTTCTCTAATTTCTAAATAGTACGGAAACAAGTTTTGTTGTTTAAAATATGTGCGCATGCACACTGGTACGTCCGCCATGTTTTAAATGTCATTTCGAATGCAGCTACTTGAATTTCACCATTATTATTTTAAAAATATAAACAGCCTTGGGTCAAACCCACTACACATAATTAAATCCGCACACTCCGCACTTGCGCCATCAATTTGGCTTAACTCAATGCCCCAATTTCTATGGTTTTGTGAAATTACATCCACAAAAAAAAATTCGCTAATTCACAAATAAAGTTAGCAATGCAATTACATTTTAACTTTTTTCTTTTTAATTCCATCTTTCCCCTTGTTGAAAGAATCCAGTGCCTAAAAAACATGTGTGTTGTTGTTTATTTCCTTCAGTTTATCAATATGGTATTGCAAAAAAAAAAATTACAATTTACTTGGCTGCATCTTTTCAAAAGACCCCTCACTTTTCACTAACATACATACGCACAGAACGCGGTTATTATCTTTCTGCACCATTTCAATCCAAGTTAAGCGAATGAGAACTGCCACTGAATTCTCCCTAGATTGGATTCACTCTTCAGCTCACACCCAACACACAACAAAATAAATAATTTCCCCACTCCCAAAAAAAAAAAATTATTTTTTCCATCCAATCCATTTTAGTAATAAAATAAAATCACAAATACTCCGAACAAATTAAATTTACCAGCAAAGTTATCTATGACCAGATCCTGCACACACAGCTCTTATTTAAAAATGAATTAAAATCAATTTCCATCACCTACCCGAGTTCTGTGGCTGACAAACGAAATTCAAATTCGTACAAGCATTTGCTTAAAAGAAATTAATAATCCAAAAATTCCAATGCCTCGATTTGTTTTCACAGTCGAAAAATTCAAAGATAACTGCTCGGAAACGTCGATTCAACAAGTCCGTGTAAATTTTCTTGTTCACTCATATTTCGAATTTTCTGGCCGAGTGCACGGTTACCGAAGCTATTGATTCATTTGTCAATATCCATCTAAAGCCCATAGCCAAAGATATAGATTGGAGAATAATAAGAGAAGGGAAGGTAGGGTTCCATAATACAGCCCTAATTAAGTTGCAACCTATGCCTACCAATCAATACTGATTATGACGCAGCGATACACTTTTTTGACACAATAATGAGACTTTTCTCATCAACTTTCTCCGAAACAAAGAATGGCAGATGGTTTCCGAGGTAATTGACGAAATTGGTTTCAACTAAAATTTGATGAATAAATTGAATTTAATTGTCGCTAAGGCATTTTTAAATTAAAAAATAATTAATTTTTCATTTAAAACTTGACAAGAATTTAATTATGAAGTTTATTAACTACAGTTTTTTTAATTTCATGTCGGAGTGACGAATAAAGCGAATTCAATCGTTAAATAGTTTCGATAATCAAAACAAAAAATATTACTTTCGTCATTATTAATAATAACTGAATCTCTGGTCACGTGACAAGCAATTTGATCAGCAAATTAGTAATTCGGAAAAAATAAATTTCGTTTTTTTTGGTTCTGTATTCTGACAAATAGAATAAGAATGGCCAAAAAAAAATAGAAAAAACTTTGCCAAGAACAATCATTGAAGGTCATTCGAGTGAAATAAAAATTGAATCCATCGAAGTGGGTACACAAGTGAGCAAGATATCACTTTCTTTTAGTGTAAACACGATTAGAATAGCTTTTTTAAAACATAATTAACAGCAAGAACCGAGTAAACGCACTGCATATACATAAAATAACATCGTAATGCAGACTCATTGCTTTGCTTGCTCATCCTGAAATAAAATGCTCATTCACTTCTCCTTTTTTACATCACGCAGTACCAAATGGTATTCGGTTGTATTCTTTCGTTCGAGCATCGTAAATGTTGTCATTTACGATGCTCGCTATTTTTGCCTCAAACAATGGTCAAAAATTGCAAAAACAAAGAGAGTCATCCGTTCATTAGCCAGGCGTGCGAGCAAATAAAAGCATTGTAGACCAATGCATTGTAATTAACTTCACTTTTCATTTTTAATCTTCACAAAAAAATATATTTGATATTTTTAAAATTAAGTTTACTTTGTTTGAATGCGTTTTGTGTGAAAGGAATGGTAAATGTTAATTATTTCTTCTTTAAAGCTAAGCTAAACGAAAACAAAACCGAATTTTCCACCCGAGTTTGTTTAATTTTTCTAATTCAAAATTCAAATTCCAAGATTCGCAAACAACCACGCATTTATTCGTGTTTATACGGTTGATTTAAATTTTCTCCTTTTCAATTCAGTTATTTCTTCTTGAAAAGAGAATAATCCAAAGTTTTTCAACTTGTTTATGCACGAATAGCGACGCAATACCTTGACAGATACTCGGTTGCAGGCCCAAAACCAACTCACACTTCAACAACGTCCATTTTCATCTTACTTGAGCAACCTTGAATGATTATTCACGCGTAACAATGTTTCCCTGTTCTCCCAAAAGTAATTCCAAACTCGGTTTAAGAGAATTGTTAAGCCCATGGCTGAATTTCGGTGTCTCCAATGGTTAAACCGCATCGTGTAACTGTGCGTGTCAAAACCAGATTTTTAACTTGAAAACTAATTAATATCTTTTAACATTTGGCTTTTACATTCTTAATTCAAATTATTTTTTTTCCCAGGAATTGAATTTTATTTTTCAGCGTAATTACTTCCCTCCCGACACTCGGAATAATTTGCTAATTTTCTGTGGCAACTGACATGTAATTAACCCACGAAAAATTGAAAATTATTTCAGGTTCATTAGGTTTCAGAGCGCAACTTTTAGCCATAAATTGTGGACTGCAGTCCACGAATGACCCAACAAAAAATGTCATTAAACATGTGATGATGATGTACAATATTGCATCTCTACTGATGAAATTAAGAAATTTTTATCCAACACAAAATTAAAATTTAAAAAAAAAAAATCCAATGAGCAAGATTTTGGCCACTAATCACACGTCTTGCTAAAACAGCTAAACCCATAACTGTATTTTAATTACCAAATTCTCCATTTGTTGTTTCGGTAAAGATTTGACCACACGAACAACTAATAATTTCAAGCTGAGATTCGCAAACCCGGTGCATAATTATCCGCAAAATTGCAATTTCTTAATCTTCCATACAAAATTAACAAAATTTTTATTCGAGTCTTACCCTCTGGATGCCCGTTGATTTGTTGAATAATTGTAGAAAGTGGGTTGGCCAGTCTATAAAAAAATAAAATAAAATAAAACTTGATACATTTTGATTTATTTTCAAAAATAAATTTACATTGCTGCATTCGATTTTAAATTACTTTATGCACCTGTTGAAACACATTTTAAACACCAACGTGAACTACTTCAAATTTCGGTATTTTCTAATCAAATATTTGTGAAACATCTTTTTTTCTCTTTTTTTCGGGAAAAAAAAAAATAACGTAACAAATCAAATCATTGAGTTTTTAACATTCCTTTTCCTAGGAATTTGTCATTTCAAACCAAATGAAGACCAATCACTTGTTATTACCCAAGTAACATTTCAACCCCATTCATAATTTGTGCAAGCAGCAAGCACACCCATCCCCGCAGCTAGTCGAGCGCGTAATGTTTTCCTCGTATTTCCATACATCTGTCCACGAGGTGCAAATTTCAAACCTCACGATTAGAGCAGATGTAAACCCAAGCTCCGCCGTGCTCCGCTGTAACCCGCTAACATCAATTGTTTAACCCCAACAGACTGGATGCCAAACACGCTCTTTTTAAGGGGAGCACACCGCATCGCAACCATGTAAGAACTATACTCGGTATTAATCGGAAACCATCGGTTTTAGACTATACACGACATCAACTAACGGATCAGTATTGATTTATACACACACATACCCTTTGTCCCGAAGAATCGCCGTCTGTTCTTTGTCTCTTAGCAGGATGACCGTCGTAGTTCGCCATGACGCTGACTCACAACAGAATGCTTAGCCTGGACACCAATTATTCCGACGGCAGATGTAAGTAGAAGTCTTGGATCAATTTATATTTAAATAAATATACTGCTTGTGTTCCTTGGTTGGAATGAATGGCTACGGCCACACACAAAACTCTGCTTATAAAGCCCACTGGTATTCTTCTCGGCACGAGAGTATTTCGTGATGTAATGAAGAGATGCGCGCGCAATCTACCGTCGTGTAGTGAAATTGGCGCCTAATTTGAAAGTGAAATTGGAACATTTTATAATACTGCGGTAGTAAAAAACGGACGGAGTTTAGAGTTTATTGGTGTAATAAACTATAAGGGGAAGAAACTTTTACAGTTGGATCAATGTTTTTAATCAGAAAAATCGATTTTTTAATTAAACTCGAGTCTTTGTAACAACAACAACAACAAAAAAAAAAGAGAAGCAAAAAGAAAGAAGAAGAAAGATGTTGCAGCTACTAAAACTTATAATGCAATTTGTTTGATTAAATTCTCAACTTTATTCCTGCTTAGGCGCTAGAGCTTGTTTACAATATAGCACAAAATGGGCATCAAAACTTTTGATAAGAGCAATTTTGACGTTAAACAGGGGAAACCACAAACTTTTCAGCTTTCAAATTTCATAATATGACTCTGATGGGGGACCTTTAAACCAAAATCCTCCCTCGAGACAGTTTATAACTACCATATGGTAACACACGCACTTTCGCAATTCCCTAATCCCTGAATGAGAGATTTTGAACACACGAAATCTAGTCACTAGCCGAGATAAGAAAAATTCTCAGATTCTCTACGAGCACCACTCGACAACGATATGAAGCGTCCAAAAGCAGACGCAGCCACATAAAAGTGCATCGTATGGGCCCCAAGTGAGCACCTATTCGATGGACAATATCTGCCGCATTCTCGGCTGCACAGACAATATCATGGGCTATGAGGAAACGAATGAGCCAATCTAATGTTCACCATGTGCGTGTAGTAACGGCTAAGAAACTGGCTGCATCAGTCATCGGATAATCCTCTCATTTCGGAGTGACAAAAGCATTCAAACCTTTTCTCCACTTCCATCACTCAGCTTCAAACGTGACAGAGTGACACTATGTTAAAGAAGACATGTCACAAAGTGCCATCATACGGAGAGCGAAGCGCAGTGGGGGAAATATGCATCTTGGAAATAAGTTACATGGGTTCTGGATTATGTCAGAGGTAATATTAGCTTGGAATTTTACCTATACTTACTGTACAACTTAAAAAAGTTTTTTAAATAAAAAAAAAAAGAAAATAATTATCTCTGCAACAGACACTCAAACAAGACCCGTTAAAACTCTGTTTAAAAATAGTCAGAACGATTCGAGAAGTAAAAAAGAAAAAAGGAATGTCATTAACCCATTGAAAAGTTTTTTAAAACGTATATTTTCAGTAAACAAAGTATCTAATAATAAATTACTAAATGATTAAAGTTTGCTTTTTTGTTTTATTTCAACTTCAGCTGCGATAAATGAGTGAACAGAATTAAATTTTAATATTTTTAGTTTTTCTTTTGTTTTTTTAAAGAACAAATGCAGTAGGTTTTTTTCTTCACCAGAAGAAAAAAGGAACTTTCTGGATGAAGAACTATTAATTTTGCATGTTTTAAAACATTCCTTAAAATGTTGTAATGTCTTTACACGTTGGAGATGTTAAGCTATTCAATTATTACTGAGACTGCAATTTGTTTTGGTATAACCTTTCAGACGTGTTTATAAATACATTCATCTAAATTTAAATAGCTGACTACACATACTCGTATTTTCTTTATGCAGTGCACTCAAAGCCACCATTTTGAATACCAAGTACCATTAGTCGATGACACATTTTATGCATTATGGATATAGAATTAAATTAGAATGATTTTTAAATAGTCCGATCGATCGTATAGCAGGAATAAGGAACTTGTCGTCATAAAAATGTCACAGATACGGTTTAATAATATGATTAAAATTAATTAGTCAGAACGATACTCAAATCTCTAGTGTGTTGCAATGTCTGCTTCTATGCAATTTGTAATGTCTACAACCTACATCGTAAATGAATTTGGGCATGAAATTTGACTTAAAGCAATTTACATTAGGGCAATACCGCATAACAAATGCACAAGTAAAATATAAGAAGCATATATGTATAACCAAACAAACGTCAACTTTAAACCATTACGATACACAAATACTAATATTTGGTTTTAATTTGAGGAATTTCTCCCTGGAAAACTATTTACGCGTTGTCTATCTGCTTATTTTTATTGATCTACGGTTTTAAAAGTTTAATCAACGAATTTTTTTCAGTCATTTATTTTAACTGTAGGCTTTGTACATACATCTCTTTTTTATGAATGGGTGGAAAGAATGTTTTTGTCCTTTTTGTACAGACGCCATTAAACAAATTTCAGGAGAAATAGCTGTTGAGAAGCACTTCTCATTTGTATCTTAATGAAACATAAATTTTTCCCATTCTAATGTGCACGTCCTTCTCGTGCTCTTGCCTCTTATTACGAAAGAACAAATAACTTTTTTTTTCAAACATTTTATTCTTTTTATATCTGCATTACGTGAAGACAGAGGAATTTTAATAATAGAACTGAGCAATATTAGTACATGCTCAGTGCGTTCTATGGAGACTTGTATTAAAGTACAATAAATTCGTAGTCGCCTTGACAAGTGGTGCAGCTTCATTGCAACTGCAACTTTTTTCTGTATCTAATATAACACCCTCCGGATGGAAACGAAGAAAACTCCTAACGAACTTCCGAGTTGTTTTTACAAAGGGTAGAAAAAATTTGATGTACGTGATTTGAAATAATTCTATAATTGTCACGTTTCATCTTATGCCGCTGTTCAGTTTGTTAATGAACACAGCAAAAAAAATAAAAAAAAATAAAAAATGAAAGAGCAGTGCACGTGAATTAAAATGTAAAACAAAATGTCATCAATATTTAGGTTTGCTCAATCCATTCCTTTCAGTGCATCTTGCAGCTTCTGGGTAAATCCAACTGTACAAACTTATTACTAAAACAAAACCACTATTTTTAATTAGATTTTACTCTCTATTACAATTGAAAGTGAGTAGGAGAAGAAGAAGAAAAAAGACGAATGAAATGAAAAGTAATGGCAATTGATGTGGAACACAGTTTTATCTCTTGGACGAGTTGATGGCAACGTTTATTAAGATTGAAAAGAAAAATTGCATTTACTGAGGAAAAAAAACGGTTACATAGTCAATGTAATAAAACTTGACATTTCTATTCAATGTCGTTGGGATTTCTACTTTGAAAAAAAAATCAGTTCGTTTTGAAAATTTGATTATACATCTTAATAGCTGAGATGCTGTTTCATCATCCCTGACAGAAAAGAAAAGAGATCCTTTGTAAGTTGCATGATTTAGATTTTTTTTTTTCATCGGACAGTTCGTAAATCTGTGGCTGAGAAAATTCTAGGAGAAAGAGAGTGAGAGAGGAGAATCTACAAATTTGCATCGCGTAATGAGGAGTAATGCGAGAGGCTTGCTCTAAAATTGGTGAGCCTCTGGGAAATCAAGCTTCGCCAAACTCTTTTAGCAAGAATATTGCATCTACTCAGTACGAGTAAATTTGTAAAATAAGCACAAAAAAGGTTTGATAAGCAGAAAAAAAAAATTTAAAAAGAAAAAAAAACAACGCTATTAGCAGATAATTGGTAACTCTCTGTCCGTTTGGCTTGTAATTTGTTTGTTAATTGCATGTTGGTGAAAGAGGAAAAAAAGCAATAAAAGTGCAAAGTGTTGTTTTTATTAGATGTGTTTTTTATTGATTTTTTATCCTGGTTTTGTCCTGTTTTCATCCTGTTTTGGGCTGGAAAGTAACGTCAATATTGATGCTTTGATAAATGTGTGAAAAGTTTTAACAGTTTATAAGCGGCAGCGCTGCTTAACGATCATTTCTAGCGTGTTCGTTACGTGAATGAGTCCGGGACTGCCAAATATACAATTGTACCGTCTTAGGGAATAAAACAGTGTTGTATTAAATGATTTTGTATTTAATCATACAGTTATATCAATAATGTCAGTCTACACACTTCTGTACCATTGGTATTCGGTTTCAAAATCAATTTAAAATGACAGTGAACTTAAAACTCATGTCAACAGTCAAAGCGTTGAATTAATTTTTTGCATGTAAAAATTTAATAGTTTCAATATTTTTTGAATCTTGATGAGTTTTCACAAGAATTTTGGCTTTTAAGCGAGCATGCCAATCAAATCAGACCATTTTCACTTGTTTTAGAAACTAACTAAAGGTAGCAGCACATATCAGTTTGTGTCGTGAGTTCGGTTCACAAGTCAGTCAAGCAGCTATTACGGTTCGCCACTTTTACTGGGAATAAATTCGATGAAGTGTGACTTTGTAGCCTTTAAATGTCTGAAAACTCACAAATTTATGGAAGTCAGTGTACATTTAAGTTTCCGTCTGTGGCAGTACATCTGTAAATGAAACTAAATGTACGAGTAGCAAAATGACATCATACATTACGTCATTATTAACACCCTGATGTGGCAATCGTCACAAAATAATAAACATGGCGCATTGGTTTCATAGAAATGCTCTCAAAGCTACAGCACCAGTGAATTTCGATCTTAAAATGGTTGCGATGGATGGACAAGCTCTTCAGATATGCAGGTTCGATACTCGCCTAAATTTTGGGTTAAATTCAACTGTTTTATGAAAGATTTAACTGCTGCCAATTGATTTAACACAAGCAGTAACGGGTGAAAAACATATATATGTAAATGTTAACACTATAACACGACATTTAATCGACTGAGTCATGCATATCGCGTTTTTGACCTAGATTGAGCATTAAATGAAAAATGTTTTACATTATTATGAAAATACGTTTGACTTAATTTTAGTGAGCTGAGACAAACCCGGTCGAGACTGCTGACATTGATCGCCGACGCCAATCACGAAGTTCATGTAATCGAGGGAGCCGCGAACAGCTATTTCTCGTTTCTGCAAGGGTTTCTAGAAGCGATTGATGAACGAGGTGGTGAGAGTAAATTGAGGCACTCTGTTCGTTTTCGATGGACAAATTCACTCCTTGGCAATACTCCAGAGTAAATCACATTTATACGAGTAAATACGTAATTTTCATTGAATTTTTTTTGTTCCACAGGTCGCACCATGATGCAGTGTTTGAATTAATATGCATGAGTTATAATATTGCTTTGTGGTACTCAAAACATGCTGCAAAACTTGCTGGCAAAGATGAGTGAGTAATTATTATTTATCGCGTATTTTAATTTGAAAATTGATTTTTGTTTTGTAGCATTTCCATGGATGAAGCGAAAGAAGTCCACAAATGTCTGAGAAAAGCGGCGGGTATTTTGTCTAATATGCAGGAACGGTATACGGGCCAGCTTTTAGAAAGGTCGAAGGAAGGAGCCGATTTAGATCCGAAAGTCTTAAATGCTTATGTGAATCAATTCACGGCGGAAGCTCAAGAAGGTACTACACCTGAACTATAATTGTTATGTCAGTAAATATATTTTTTAAATCGATAGTGACAATCGCTAGAGCTATAGAACTAAAACACAGTCCATCGTTGATATCTGCCTTAGCAAATGAAACTGCAAAAATGTTTACTTCAGCTGGTAAATACACCAATTGGTTAATTTTACTTAATCTTGTAGTATTAATGTGATTTCTTTTCACAGCCGATTACTTAGCTGGCTACTCGGAATCCAAGTTTGGCAAATGGAGGAAATATTTACATTTGAAATGTGTTTTTTACTTGGCCTACGTAAGGATTTCTATCTGGAAATGATTCTAATTGAATGACATGTAAACGGTTTTCATTATTAAAGGCACATTGTTATTCTGGGGAAAATTTGTTGTCACAAGATAAATGTGGTGATGCAATTCGAGCATTACAAGAAAGTGAAAATTGTAATTAAAAAAAAAATTGTTACATATATTCTTATTAAAGATAAAATTTGATTTCTAGGCTATCAGGATGCCGTTAAGGTGTGCAAGGAATATTCAACCATGAAAGGAATTTCGACCACAACTGCGAAACTGGACCAGCACCTTTTCTTTCAAAATTTACGCCCACTGGTGAAGCGTACGTTGGAGAAATGTGAACGTGAAAATGGATTCATGTACCAACAATTTTACATCCATTTATTAGTCATTTATTAATTTATTCGTTATTAATATTAGTTACCACCAAAAGATTCCTGCTGATCCTCCTCAATTGGAATTAAAAGCCACATATGGGTTGGTCAAACCCGAAGATTTTCAACTCCCATCTTGCAGTCCTCTTTGGACCCCTGCCAGTTACGCCGCCTTTGATCTGTCGAAAGCCTTTCCTTCTGACCCCACTACAAAATCGGTATTTACATAGGATTTATGATAAGGTCAAAGAACTCGGACCTTAATATTTTTATATTTTATTTAGAAAGCTGCGCTTAAAGCGGAAGGTGAATTACCGCCCGTTAAAGAGGCTGAAATTCACCAAACTACAAATGAGCCCAAGAACTCGAGTGGTTGTGTGTTGTCTTAAAAATTGAAACAGGTGTGGAAAAAAAAAGAATTTTAAAAAAAAATTATAATTATCTACCATATATATTTTTAATATATTGTGTAATTTAAAAAATTATTTTCAATTATGTGAATATTATTTTTCAGTAACGATCAAATTGTAGATACGAATATATATATTCTTAAAAATCCCTAAACGTGATGAAATGAAATGACAAGTTGGTATTTTTATGATGGTTTCTTGTACTGTACTGAAAATAATAATCTCAACTTGTAAAAGTAAAAACATACTTTAATTTACATAAAATAGAAACCCATCTCAATTAATCTATGTAACCCATGATGCAATACAAAATGTTTTTAATGTTAATTTAAGGTTTTGGAGATCGTGCTTGTTCTCCGAGGTGATTAACGGAATATCTAATAGAACTTGAATTTGGGACAGTAACAGGTGGACACACGTGAATGATTTGTAAGAACAAAGAGCATTAATAGATGGCAAATCTTTAAAAGACAAAAATATATAATTTAGTATCAAAATTGCCCAGTAGTCAATGAATATTTTACCTGATAAATTGCTCGTTAAATACAACGCAGTGTTTCTTGCATCCGAAATGACAATATTCGTCTTATCTTGAACCCAGGTATTAACCGAATCGGATTTTTCAGGATCTGTTAATAGTGTCTATGGCACAAAAGAAATTATTATAGTTAAATTTTCGGCACTAATTGTGAATTTTTCTTACTACAAGAAGGGAAGAATATATTTTTGTTAACTGAAAATGTTCCGCATATATATTTATGTCGTCTTGTTCAAATAACATGCATTGCCTGAAATTAATAAAATTATTTTTAAGTAATCAGCAAAAATTGATTCTAAAATTTGTTCTGAAACCTCTCTTCCTTTATAAATTCCTCCAATACTTGCGTTGATGAGTTGTTTGACATTTTTGCCCATAGAGCATCTAAAACAAATATGTTTTTTCCAAATTTCGATGCAAAATAATTGCAAAAAATTTCCAATCCGTAGTTGTGGTGCACTTTTTGAAACTAAAATATAAAGAAAAATTAAAATAAAACCTATTATAATTGATATTTCCTACTATAATCGAAATTTACATTATAAAAATCAGCGGATCTTGGAAGCGAACTTGCAAATTCTGATGCTTTCTGTCTTATTTCCCAGTTTTCATCAGTTAATAATGCAACACCAGCATGGAATAAACTGTAAAAATGAAATAATATTAATCATTTTCATCCTTATTTATGTACATTTCCTTTTAACCTCAAAAGCCAATTTGCCACTTGGTTTTCATCGTTTAATCTTTCGAGTAACGATGCGCCAAAAAGATTCAATGCTTCAGCAGATTTTATTCTCAAGTCCTCCGCTTTTCTCGGATCACTGTGGCTATAAATTTGGTTACACCAAACATTTAGCAATTCAGTAGAATCAGCATTTAAACTAAAACAACAAAAAATGAATCAATAAAATTATTAATGAATAATTTTTAAAATACGTACAAAAAGTCCTCGTTCTGAACGATAGTGTTCAAGTAGTAACCAACAAATACAGTCGTACAAGCAGCTGATAACGTTCCAAAAGTACCTTTAATCGCACACTTCAAAAACTCCAAAAACCTGTGGTCGTTTATTTGGGGATGCAAAACCATAGATTGGTTGTTTGCAATTAAATTTTGCAGCACAGTCAAACTCTCGTTGACATGGTAAGCATGTGGATTATTGCAGAGAAGATTTATTAATTGTTCCTGGGAAGAAAATAACCATTGAAAATCAATTACAAATCTTATTGCAGCAGGTAGTTTTAGGAATTACTTGAAAAAATAAATTCATCTCGAGTGATAGATTATTCGCCATTTCCGATTTTATGTAGTTACGACAACACAATATCTCATTTTGGTTTTTTTGGCATAAAATAGTTTTTGTGAGTTCTAATAGATCCGATTTTGAAGCAGTTTTTAGCTTTATAAGTGTGATTTCTTTTATCCATTCACTATACCCAGGCTGGAAGAAAAACATAATTTAAAAAGTATTAATTATCACCATAAATTTGTACAATTTACCTTCCAAACGTCAACGCGTCTTAAAATCGTTTCATGTTGCAAAATGGAGCCGAGTAACTTTTTACCCGACATCTTGTTTAAAATTTTTAAAATTATTGCTTTTATAAAATAACATTCAAATCGTGTAGTAATAATTGAATAACAATTTATCAAACAAGATTCCAATCTTCTTAACCGATCACTAGAAAAGCCGGAAAATAAAACTTTTAATGTAATCAAGCTAAAATGAAAATCGATGGTAACAAAAAAATACCTAGAAAACTCATTGCATTCTAATAACTGCAAAATTATTAAAGCAACTCCGTGAATATAATTAACACCAGTTTGATAGAAAACAGGATCATTAAATTTTCCAATCATCATATCCAAAATACATTTATGCGAATTATTGTTTGTAGCAATAAATGCATTAGCTGTAAGTTTTCTAATAACAAAAAATGAACTCCCAATGAAAGGATCCAACAGCGCAGAAAAATCCCTGTAAAAAAAAAAATTAAATCAGTCATAACAATTATGCCAATTTTTTAAAAATTCCTACCCGTCAAGATTAACACCATCTGAATTAGTACTCAACTTGCTCAACAGAGACAGAATAGGTACCAGTCCTGGTTCTGCTGGATTAGCACGACTCCTAAGTCTTTCTAAATACTTTATTAAGTATAATTTAATATCCGGATAACGGTGAAAGAGAGCCTCAGCAGTAATACTATTATGTTGCGAAGATTCGTCTCTCACTTTCTTCTGCCCTAGTAATCTTGACACAAGAGAACCGAATAACTGCAAAGCAGCATTTCGAAGTGGCCACGTAGATGAAGCAAAGCTGTCGATACATAACTTTATCACATTTGTCATGTGCGGTAAAACTGCTTGAGAAAGACTGGAGTCGTGAACGAGCGCACGTATAATGTGTACAGCGTGAGTTTGAGGTAGATCCGTCACATCCAGCTCAGCGAATGTTAACGAAGTCGACGCAATCTTGATGAGATCTTCGATACACACTTGTAATAAGAAACGTTTTCTCGGTATTGATTCGTTCGATATAATCGCAATAAACAGTAATGGAAGACCGGCAGATCGGCGCGTTATTGATGAATTATGATTAGGTGTCCGAATAACTTCCAATGCAGAATTCAAAATAGATTTTGGGATATCTCGGTATTCTGGAAGTTGTTCAGACGATAATGATCGACATAATTCTCCCATTGCTAAGCTACATGCTTCAATGGCACCCTAAAGTAAAGAAATTAGAAAAAATTACAACCTAGAAGGTAAAGAATACAATATCCTTACCCTATGTCGACAACCAAATAAAACATTAACCAATTGGTCCGACATGCGCCGCACCAATGTTGGATTTAGAACACCACTTTTTGTTGGATATGTAAAAGGCACTTTAATGACTAATTTACTCATTAGAAAGCTACTTTCCTAATAATAATAAAATAAAAGATTAAAAAAATAGTAAACGTTTGTTCGAAGAATACGAATTAGATAGATTACTTTTAAAGTAAGCCAGCAACACGAAAGGATAAGTTGATGTTCGACTGAAAGCGATGGATTGTCTTCATCCATATCAATGCCTTCAGCATCCAATATATTGTCAATGGCTAAGCCCATATCTTCGAAGGATGGAGCTGAAATTAATTTGTGTTAGACTAAACGCAATTCATCACACCTCAAGCAGTAT
Organism: Strigamia transsilvanica; assembly: GCA_034701245.1. Classification (NCBI taxonomy): domain Eukaryota; kingdom Metazoa; phylum Arthropoda; class Chilopoda; order Geophilomorpha; family Linotaeniidae; genus Strigamia; species Strigamia transsilvanica. Next base: position 6,474 of record JAQIXU010000527.1, on the reverse strand, counting down.
AATCACCTTGATGGTTTGAATTTGATTTAGATGCGAGAATTGATAACACATGTTTCATGATGTCACCAACTAGATCAATTAACTCGTATATTAATTTACAAAATGTATCGCAATTCAATGATAAATTCGTCCAATCATTTTCGTTGATAAATGTCCTCATAGCCAAAATAACACCTTCAAAATAAATAAATATATTATGTGTACTTCCAAAAATTAATAAATGTAGTAATTACCATGAATCGGAGAGCTTTTAGCTGCTAAAAGCAAATTAGCTTTAGCAGCGTTAAATTGATTGTTTAATCTGGTAATCAGATCGGCTAAGTATTCAAGAGCGGAAGCTTCAAAACCGTCCTTCAATTTACATTTGAAAATGAAATTGATCAATAAAGATCCACTTTCACAAACATGCGGTTTGGGAGAATTCAGCCATTTGAAACTTTGATTGAGCAATTTTTTAACGTTTTCTTCCGTTTTTAAGAAGTCCACGTCACAAAAATATTTCTGCAGAATTTTTACAGCTAAATATTTGATCTAAATAACAAAAACACGTAAGAGAAAACTAAATGAGAAATCTCTAATCAATTATTAGCTGCAATCGAAAATAGAATCATAAACACACTAGAACGAAACCAAGTTTCTATTTTTGAATGCAATTAATGTAAATAAATCAACTTGAAATCTATACTAACTTCACTCATAAAATCTTGCACACAACATAATAAATTGTGAAATACTTCATCGCATATAAATTTCCACATATCATTCTTCTGAGCATAAGTAACGAGAATGGGCGTTCTTACTGTAAAAATAAACAAAAAATTAAATGTTAAACTTTGTTATTTAATTAGCAAACAAATACCTGGGACTCCTCCTTTGCGTTTATTTACATCGGGCACTGCAATAAAAGTGTCTAATAGCATCGAAAGAAAATCTAAACAAGTCTGCCGCCGCTGATATCTTGCACCGGGATTTAAATTGTGAATCATCAACCAAAACACATTGTCAACAAACACTGTTAAAAATTAGATTTCATCAATTCGAGTACAGTTTTAAACACTATTCATTAAATTGCAAGAAAATTTACTTAAAGATCCCATCAATTGAGGTATTTTGACCTCACTTTTCCGTTCTTCCGTTATCCAAGTTCCACAACTATCTCGTACTCTAACCAAAACACTTTTCATTTGAGTTATCAATTGTTGTCTGAAAGGTGCGCTATCAATATTCAAATTGTAAACTAGAAACTCTTCGATTAGCTTCACTTCAGTGTGTGATAATGCCTCTGCCTTCCGTTTTGTGCAACACAAGGATGTAAATGCCTGCATTCGAATACTTTCATTCAAATGAAATAAATTTTTATGAATGATATTTATATCCTAAAAAACAATAATAATTATTATTAAATCAACAAAAATTATACATGTATTTTGAAAATCACTAATGTACCAGGTTTTCCAAACTCAAAATTCCAGATTGTCTGGCTTGACTCATTAATGTAATAGTAGCCATTTGAAAACTTTCTTTTTCGAAGTTTTGAGAAAAATTTTCCATTAATACAGGGTAGGTTTCGGGAAAGATTGCTAATGTGTGTGGAAACCAATGACGAAATAAATTCTGCTGGAGGAAACTGAAAATTGGAACAAAATTAAAATTTACAGTAGAATTAAAATTTTAGCATAATCACCTGTCATTACAATTTATTATCGCACAAATTGGTTTCATCCAAGTTTGTTTCCACGAAGAAATTACCACATTGTTATCGTGTTCTTCTTCACTAAAATAACATTCGATAACAAAAGTTATACTTTTTTAATAACAGTTTTTCTTACCGATGTTTTTTCATCATTACTCGATAAAGATCGGCCCCTGCAGATGCCAAGGGATTGGAATGAAGTGTTTCAGTAAGATTGAAAGGTATAGCTGAATCAATCTTTAATAACTGAAATAAAAATATGTAACTTCGGTTTTCAGTATTTAAAAATTAAATAGTAAATTACATTTTTTACTCCATAATGCTCGGTAAGAATAGAAAGTGGTGGATATTTCGTTCTGTTAGTCCATGGCATTTGTAAATAATATTCGACAAGTTGTTCAATTAAATTAACTTTGATATTTTTTAACTGGACCTCCGTTAAATGCACTTCCAAAAGCATATTAAAACACTCTTTCACCAAATCCGGTACACCACGAATAAAGTTCTCCCAACTAACAGTCAAAAGAGCAAAAATACTGTTAAATACTCGAGAAGATCCTTGGAAAAAACATTCATTCGCTCCGTGCTCGTCCGTAAATTTCGATTCGAAGTCTTTTTCCCACCAGTGAATTAAATCGCAAACCAATTCAAATTCCATTGAAGCAGAAACATCGCTTTGATTTTGCAAATGGCGTAAATTTTTTTTCATTGCACCTAGCCATATTAAAAGCAGTTGAAAGGATTGAAAAATATAATTGATGTTTTTTTCACACAGTTCTAATATAAGTGGTAAAATAAAAAGCAGTAAAGGAATTCCTTCCACTTTATGTAAGAGAACCGAGTTGTTGCCACTATTAAGTAAACCGGTCAGGAAAACCAAACGTGTAAGTTCAGTGACATCATTGTTAGCAACTATTACATATAAATAAAAATAATAAATTTTGTTATTTATTATAGTGATTAAATTTATTATAAATAAATACCGTACCAAAACTGATGAGAAACGAAACGCAATTAGACACGCTGTTTTCTAAATGCAAACATTTTGCAAATATTAGTCTCACTAAACAAGTTCCAGTTAGCATAACATTTTCCAAGGCACAATCCTAAAAATTAAAAAGACAAATACATACCAATTACACAATATAACATTTTTTAAACACTAAACTCACACTATTTTTTATTATTTCAAATAATACTTCTTCAGCTTTGCTCGTATCGAAATCCTTCATGCTTTCATCGTCCCAAAAATGCTGAATTATTTGTAATATTACCTAATATAAAATCATAAATAATGAGATAAACAAAAAATATTGACCGTTAAATTTATACTCGAATAGACAGATGAACTTGAGTTTGAGACACATTCAGGTCTTCTTTCAACCATAACTGAATTGTATCGAATGATAAATTCATTAAAAAATTCGCCAAAGGTTGCAAGAAGCATTTAAATCTTCTTTCCAGTAATAAAGTAACTAGGAAATAAATTAAGTACATTTGTGATGTGAAAAAGTTAAGATTACGGTATTTATTTTACTTCTTTTAAGTCTTTTTTCGGAAATTGGACTAATCAAATTATTTTTAATCTTTTCACAGCATCTGAAGCGTTCTTCGTCCGCAAACGGTTGCAGGCTGAATAAATTCTAAGAAATAATAGCAGTTAATAAATAATTCAGCATTGGTATTTAACATTTACTTTTTCCAATTTTTGCAGGTCGGCGTTTTCTAACTCCACCAATTGCAATACCAATATGTCAATAGACAACTGGCGATCGAGCATCTCAACCATAACGCTCACTTCAAACAAGAGACGTAAATTCAAGTCTGTGTTCAACTTCAAACTATGCAAACTGAAAGTGGGAAAACCTGGAAAGCACGTGGAAACCAGTGGAAACGGGAGTCGGAAATAGAATAAATTATTAGTCTGCTAGACATCCGTCAGAGCGAGCTACGCCTGTCCCGCCTCAAGATACCTACAACTAAAATACAACTCAAACTGATGGATATACGTTGGACTAATAACTCGAGATAACAAAAACCATAATATTATGGTTGTAGGTATCTTGACCCCACCAATCGTGAGATTGGAAAAGTTTCACGCTGATCCGGGTTCTTGATCCGGTTCTTGTTTTCGTTCAAACATGGCGGCACCGGGAACTGTAAACACTTCCACTTTGTTTTTGTTACCTTTGGGTGAGTTGGATGAAGTACTAGCGTTTAACTTTTACTCAAGTGGTGTAAATTTGTGTTTTTTATTGTAGAATTGGTGGATAAATGTATCGCCTCTCGGATTCACATAGTGACAAAGAAATTGTCGGCACGTAAATAAAAGCGTTGGATTTGATATTCAAACCGCACAATTTACAAGAATCTTTCGACGATATTATTATAACATCTTAATCTTTATTTTTTATTTTTTTATTTTCTATTTTAACTTGTGACTTGTATATTATGACATAGTACATCCACAGATTAAATGATAGTGAGTTGTACCGAAATTAGTCGATTTCTTAACAAATGGGAGTTCATATTCACAGCTACATGATTCGCAATATTTCTGCTTCGAAAATAAATGTAGGCGTAACCTCTGTTTATATATCTATCCATCCTTTTATATATCGGCATATAGATTCTACCTGTAATAACAAAATTAAATTATTTAAGTCAATAATATACATACCAACTGGAGCGAACTGAGAAAAATGTTCATATAGAACACTCATCGAAACAAACTCATTTAGATCACTGACATACACTGCGTTACCTGTTAAAAAAAATGTATATGTAAATATTACATTAGCAAACAAATATATAAATTAATAAATATAAAGCTCACCTATGTTTAAGTGTCCAAATACTCCCACCATTTTTTCACATTAATGTGAAATAATTACAAACTGAAGAATTTATACGAAATTAAATGACACGCAATCGACGGTAACGCCATCTGTGGTTCTGCTCAACATATTCATAGTATGTAAAAAAATTGTGATTATTTGTTGAAATAAATAAAATTTAGAGAATTTATCAAGGACTTGATCAAAGGTTTTTGATCTTTACAAATAAAATAAAATTCAAGACTTTTCTCTAAATGCATAATTTCTAAATTGTTGCAATCGCAACTTTGAAGGATCAGGGCCAGTGCCTTTTATAATGTCCTAAAAAATAAACAAGTAAACAAACAAATGCAACGAATTTTTTTTTATTCTATGTAATTAAAAAAACGCAAAATCAAACGGTTGCACGCTATTGGTGCGTTTCAAAAGGTAACGTTTGCAAAACGTTCGTCTGTATTACGATGGTGGCGCCCTCCTGCGGGATGCTGCGGAAATGACCCAATCAAAAATAACAAATTCTAACTTGGAATTGATTTTTAAAAAGGATTTCGAACCAACAAGGGCTAAAATGTCGATTTTTGGTGTAAAAAAAAATCAATTTTTTGGCTAAAATGTCGATTTTTGTTGTAAAATAATTAATTTTGGGGCTAAAATGTGGATTTTTGGTGTAAAAAAATCATTTTTTGGGCTAAAATGTGGATTTTTGGTGTAAAAAAATCATTTTTTGGGCTAAAATTTTGGTCTAAAATGTCGATATTTTGTTTGTAGTGTCAATTTTGTGTTTGAAAACGTGGATATTTGGTCTAGACAGATAGACTTTTTATCCAAAAATGTCGGTTTTTGATCTAAAACGTCAATTTTTTAATTAATACCGATTCTCCGTGAAATGGGAAATCGAAAATTGCCGAGAGAAAAGAGCCCCTACGACGTTTTTAACTGAAATTCTTGTGTTTTTATGCAGTGATACAAGCCCTAGTTGCATTAGTGAATGACTCCGAGCCCGAGCACCCGTTGCGAGCCCAAACAGGTGACGACAGGAAAGACGACGCCGATGGGAACACAGAAGAAGAGAAGAAACCGCAAAAACGAGGCGGAAGAGGAAACATCAAGACGAAAAACAAAAAGAAAGAACCTCAGAATATCACGTTGTCTCGAGCCCCTCGTGGCAAGAAGAAATTCGTCACTGTCATCACAGGACTAAGCTCTTTCGGTATTAATTACTCAATTTGTTGTTGTTATTTTTGTTTTATTTGTGTTTTTCTTTTAGAAATAGATTTAAAAGACGCTGCCAAGTATTTTTCCCACCGTTTTTCATGCGGGCCGTCAGTGACGGGTGAAGATGAAATCGTCATCCAAGGCGACGTTAAGGATGACTTCATGGATGCAGTTACAGAAAAATGGCCAGAGGTTTGGTTGAATTGATTCGATTTTGTTCTTGCAGGGTTTAATTGGTGAGTTTTAATTTTTAACAGATTGCATAAACTGAAGTTATTTATTTATTTATTTATTTATTTATTTATTTTTACACGAATTGTAATAAAAATGTGGTAACAAAGCTTTGGATTAATTGCGGTGCAAGGGGTATTAAGCTGGATTTAACGCTGGTTGATTATTTACAATGATGTTATTTACAAAGATGTTAATTTCCCATAACTATTCGTTATAAATGTTAGAAATAATATTTAAATTAAATTTTTAAGCAGAACACAAAAAATAAGCGAAATAATAACTCGCAAAAAGACAAAAAAAATTATAATTTTTGAAGATCTTCGATTAATTTCTTTCCATATTCGGTGTGAGACACTTCCGACACACTTACGACATTCGTTTGGATGCGATTTTCATCCTAAATTTGATTTAAATTTAGAAAAAAAAATTATTATTAAATCTACAAAACGACTTATTTCACAATTATTACATTGTAATTCTCCACTTTAGTCCTCA